>SZWC01001483.1:8093-18660 GCA_023375785.1 Penium margaritaceum
GAAACCAAAGCCGGGTCACAGAAACCAAAGCCGGGTCACAGAAACCAAAGCCGGGTCACAGAAACCAAAGCCGGGTCACAGAAACCAAAGTCCGGTCACGGAACCCAAAACCGGGTCACATAAACCAAGCTGGGTCACAGAAACCAAAGCCGGGTCACACAAACCAAAGCCGGGTCACAGAAATCAAAGCTGGGTCATAGAAGCCAAATTCGTGTCACAGAAACCAAAGCCGGGTCACAGAAACCAAAGCTTGGTCACATAAACCAAAGCTGGGTCACCAAAACAAAAGCCGGGTCACAGAAACCAAAGTTGGGTCACATAAACCAAAGCCGGGTCACAAAAACAAAAGCCGGGTCACACAAATGAAAGCCAGGTCACAAAAACCAAAGCCGGGTCACAGAAACCAATGCCGGGTCCCAGAAACTAAAAGTCGGGTCACAAAAACCAAAGCCGGGTCACCGAAACCAACGCCGGGTAACAGAAACCAAAGCCGGGTCACAGCAACCAAAGCTGGGTTACAGAAACCAAAGCCGGGTCATACAAACCAAAGCCGGGTCACAGAAACGAAAGCCGGGTCATAGAAACCAAAGACGGGTCACAGAAACCAACGCCGGGTCAAAGAAACCAAAGCTGGAAAAACCAAAGCCGGATCAGAGAAACCAAAGCTGGGCAACTGAAACGAAAGCTGGGTCAAAGAAACCAAAGCCGGGTCACATAAACCAAAGTCGGGTCACAGAAACCAAAGCCGGGCCATAGAAACCAAAGCTAGGTCATAGAAACCAAAGCCGTGTTACACAAATATAGGCCAAGCCTACCTGCGCCCTACTTGAGCCCTACTTGCACCTTAGTTGTACCCTAGTTGCGCCCTAGTTGCGCCCTAGTTGCGTCCGAGTTGCGCCCTAGTTGCGCCTTAGTTGCGCCGTAGTTGCGCCATAGTTGCGCCCTAGTTGCACCCTAGTTGCACCCTAGTTGCACCCTAGTTGTGCCCTAGTTGCGCCCTAGTCGCGCCCTATTCGCACCCTAGTTGCGTCCTAGTTGCGTCCTAGTTGCACCCTAGTTGCGCCCTTATTGCACCCTACTTGCGCCCTACTGGCATCTTACTTGCGCCCTAGTTGTGCCTACGTTGGGCACTAGCTTCCCCCTATTTGTGCCCTAGTTGCGCCCTAGTTGCGTCCTACTTGTGCCCTACTTGCGTGCTAGTTGCCCCTTAGTTGCGCCTTAGTTGCACCCAACTTGCACACAAGTTGCACCCGAGTTGTACCCTAGTTGCACCCTCATTGTGACCTAGTTGCGCCCTAGTTGCATCCTGGTTGTGCCCCGTCTGCGCCCTAGTTGCACCTTGTTTGCGCCCTAGTTGCGCCCTGGTTGCGCCCCGGTTGCCCCCTAGTTGCGCCCTAGTTGCGCCCAAGTCGCACCCTAGTTGCGCCCTAGTCGCAT
This sequence comes from Penium margaritaceum, assembly GCA_023375785.1. Lineage (NCBI taxonomy): Eukaryota > Viridiplantae > Streptophyta > Zygnematophyceae > Desmidiales > Peniaceae > Penium > Penium margaritaceum. The sequence continues at coordinate 9,531 of SZWC01001483.1, forward strand.
CCTAGTTGCGCCCTAGTTCCGCCCTAGTTTCACCCTAGTTGCGCTCTAGTTGCGCCCTATTTGCGTCCTAGTTGTGCCCTAACTGCGTCCTAGTTGTGCCCTAGTTGCCTCCTAGTTGCGCCCTAGTTGCAACCTAGTTGCGCCCTACTTCCGCCCTATTTGCACCCTTCTTGCGCCCTACTGGTGCCTACTTGTGCCCTAGTTGCGCCTCAGTTGTACACTAACTACGCCCTAGTTGTTCCCTAGTTGCGCTCTAGTTGCGTCCTACTTGCGATATACTTGCGTCCTAGTTGCGCCTTAGTTGCGCCCTACTTGCACCCAACTTGCACACTAGTTGCACCCCAGTTGCACCCTAGTTGCGCCCTACCTGCACCATAGTTGCATCCTAGTTACACCCTAGTTGCGCTCTGGTTGCGCCCTCGTTGCACCCTTATTGCACCCTCGTTGCGCCCTCATTGCGCCCTAGTTGCACCCTAGTTACACCCGAGTTGCGCCCAAGATGCGCCCTAGCTGCGCCCTAGCTACGCCCTGGTTGTGCCCTAGTTGCCCCCTAGTTGCGCCCTAGTTGCGCCCTAGTTGCGCCCTAGTTGTGCCCTAGTTGCGACTTGGTTGTGCCCTAGTTGCGCCATACTTGCAACCTACTTGCGCCCTACTTGCGTCCTAGTTGCACCCTAGTTGCGCCCTAGTCGTGTCCTAGTTGCGCCCCAGTTGTACCATAGTTACGCTCTTATTGCGCCCTTATTACACCATACTTACGCCCTATTGGCACCCTTCTTGCGTCCTACTTGCGCCTTAGTTGGGCACTAGCTACGCCCTAGTTGTGCCCTAGTTGTACCCTAGTTGCATATTACTTGCGCCCTACTTGCGGCTTAGTTGCACCCTAGTCGCGCCCTAGTTGCGCCCTAGTTGCACCCTAGTTGCGCCCTAGTTGCGTCCTAGTTGCACCCTAGTAGCGCCCTAGTTGCGCCCTAGTTGCGCCCTGGTTGCACCCTTGTTGCGCACTAGTTGCGCCCTAGTTGCGCCCTAGTTGCCTCCTAGTTGTGTCCTACTTACTGCCTAGTTACGATCTAGTTGTGTCCTAGTTGTGCCCTAGTTGTGCCCTAGTTGCACCCTAGTTGCACCCTAGTTGCACCCTAGTTGCGCCCTAGTTACACCCTAGTTGCGTCCTAGTTGCACCCTAGTTGCGCCTTAGTTGCGCCTTAGTTGCGCCCTAGTTGTACCCTAGTTGTACCCTAGTTGCGTCCTAGTTGCGCCCTAGTTCCGCCCTAGTTACGCCCTAGTTGCACCCTAGTTGCGTGCTAGTTGCGCACTAGTTGCACCCTACTTGCGCCATACTTGCGCCCTACTTGCGCCCTAGTTGCGCCTCAGTTGGGATCAGCTACGCCCTAGTTGTACCCTTGTTGCGCCCTAACAGCGTCCTAGTAGTGCCATACTTGCACCCTAGTTGCGCCCTATTTGCGTCCTAGTTGCGCCCTAGTTACACCCTAGTTGTGCCCTACTTGCGCGCTAGTTGCCCCTTAGTAGCGCCTTAGTTGCGCCCAACTTGCGCACTAGTTGCACCCTAGTTGCGCCCTAGTTGCGTCCTAGTTGTGCCATACTTGCGCTCTAGTTACACCGTAGTTGCACCCTACTTGCACCCTAGATGCGTCCTAGTTGCGCCCTAGTTGTGCTCTAGTTGCGCCGTACTTGCGCCCTAGTTGTGCATTGGTTGCGCCCTAGTTTCCCCCAACTTGCACTCCTGTTGCACCCTTGTTGTGCCCTAGTTGTGCCCTAGTTGTGCCCTAGTTGCGCCCTACTTGCGCCCATCTTGCGCCCTACTTGCATCCTAGTTGCGCCCTAGTTGAGTCGTACTTGCGCCCTAGGTGCATCCTACTTGCGCCCTAGTTGCACCCTAGTTGCGCCGTTCTTGCGCCCTTTTTGCACCAAACTTACACCCTACTGGCACCCTACTTGCGCCCTAGTTGCGCCTCAGTTGGGCACTGGCTACGCCCTAGTTGTGCCCTAGTTGCACCCTAGTTGCGTCTTACTTGCATCCTTCTTGCACCCTAGTTGCACCCTAGTTGTGCCATACTTGCATCCTAGTTGCACCCTAGTTGCGCCCTGAGTGCGCGTCCTAGTTGCGCACAAGTTGCACCCTAGTTGCGCCTTACTTGCACCCTACTTGCGCCCTAGTTGCGCCTCAGTTGGGCACTAGCTACGTCCTAGTTGTAACCTAGTTACGTCCTATTTGTGTCCTACTTGTGCCCTATTTGCGCCCTAGTTGCGCCTTAGATTTGCCCTAGTTGAGTCCTAGTTGCACCCTAGTTGCGCCCTAGTTGCGCCCTAGTTGTGCCCTAGTTGCGCCCAAGTTGCGCCCAAGTTGCGCCCTAGTTGTGCCCTAGTTTCCCCCAGTTGCGCCCTTATTACGGCCTAGTTGCGCCCTAGTTGCGCCTTAGTTGCGCCCTAGTTGCGCCCTAAATGCACCCAAGTCGCGCCCTTGTCGCGCCCTAGTCGCGCTTTAGTCGCGCCATACTCGCATCCTAGTTGCGCCCTAGTTGCGTCCTAGTTGTACCCTAGTTGCGCCCTAGTTGCACCCTAGTTATGCCCTTGTTGCGCCCTCGTTGCTCTCTCGTTGCACCCTCGTTGCACTCAAGTTGCGCCCTTGTTACGCCATAGTTGTGTCCCACTTATGCCGTAGTTGCTCCCTACTTGCGCCATGCTTACGCCCTGCTTGCGCTCTAGTTGTACCCTTGCTGCGCCCTAATTGCGCCCTAGATCCGCCCTAGTTGCGTCCTAGTTGCACCCTAGTTGCGCCCTAGTTGCGCCCTAGTTGCGCCCTAGTTGCACCCTAGTTGCGCCCTAGTTGTGCCCTAGTTGCGCCCTATTTTCGCCTTAGTCACGCCCTAGTCGCGTACTAGTCACCACCTGGTTGCACCCTAGTTGCGCCCTAGTTACGCTCTAGTTACACCCTATTTGTGCCCTTCTTGCACCCTACTTGCGCCCTACTGGCACCCTTCTTGCGCCCTAGTTGTGCCTTAGTTGGGCACTAGATACGCCCTAGTTGTGCGCTTACTGCGCCCTAGTTTCGTCCAACTTGTGCCCTACTTGCGCGCTAGTTGCGCCTTAGTTGCGCCTTGGTTGCGCCCAACTTACACGCCAGTTGCACCCTAGTCGCGCCCTAGTTGCGCCCTAGTTGTGCCCTAGTTGCGCCTTAGATGCGCCCTGGTTGTGCCCCGGTAGCGCCCTTGTTGCACCCTAGTTGCGCCCTAGTTGTGCCTTAGTTGCGACCTAGTTGCGTCCTAGTAATGCCCTAGTTGTGCCTTAGTTGCGCCCTAGTTGCACCCTAGATGCGTCCTAGTTACGCCCTAGTTGCCCCCTAGTTGCACCCTAGTTGCGCCATAGATGGATCCTCGTTGCGCCCTCGTCGTGCTCTAGTTGCGCCCTCGGTACGTCCTTGTTGCGTCCTAGTTGCGCCATAGTTGCACCCTAGTTGTGCCCTAATTGCGGCCTAGTTGCATTTTAGTTGCGCCCTAGTTGTGCCATAGTTGTGCTCTAGTTGCGCCCTAGTTGCGCCCTAGTTGCGCCCTAGTTGCGCCCTAATTGCGCCTTAATTGTGCCCCAGTTCCACCATTCTTGCGCCCTACTTACGCCCTATTTGCGCCCTATTTGCGCCCTACTTGCGTCCTAGTCGTGTCCTAGTTGCGTCCTAGTTGCACCCTAGTTGCGCCCTTCTTTCACCCTTATTGCACCCTACTTACGTCCTACTGGTGCCTTACGTGCGCCCTAGTTGCGCCTTAATTGGACACTAGCTACGTCCTAGTTGTGCCCTAGTTGCACCCTAGTTGCGTCTTACTTGCGCCCTACTTGCGCCCTAGTTGCGCCCTAGCGTGCCCTAGCTACGCCCTAGCGCGCCCTAGTAGCGCCCTAGTTGCACCCTAGTTGTGCCCTAGTTGCGCCCTAGTTGTATCCTAGTTGCGCCCTAGTTGCGCCCTAGTTGCGCCCTGGTTGCACACTGGTTGCGCACTAGTTGCACCGTAGTTGCGCCCTATTTGTGCCCTAGTTGCTTCCTAGTTGTGCCCTAGTTGCGACCTAGTTGTGTCCTAGTTGTGCCCTAGTTGCGCCCTAGTTGCATTATAGTTGCACCCTACTTGGGCCCTAGTTGCGCCATAGTTGCGCCCTAGTCGCGTCCTAGTTGTGCACTAGTTGCGCCCTAGTTGCGCCCTAGTTGCACCCTAGTTGCGCCCTAGTTACGCCCTAGTTGCGCCCTAGTTCCGCCCTAGTTGCGCCCTAGTTGCGCCCTAGTCGCGTCCTAGTTGTGCACTAGTTGCGCCCTAGTTGCGCCTTAGTTGCACCCTAGTTGCGCCCTAGTTGCGCCCTAGTCGCGTCCTAGTTGTGCACTAGTTGCGCCCTAGTTGCGCCTTAGTTGCACCCTAGTTGCGCCCTAGTTGCGCCCTAGTCGCGTCCTAGTTGTGCACTAGTTGCGCCCTAGTTGCGCCTTAGTTGCACCCTAGTTGCGCCCTAGTTGCGCCCTAGTCGCGTCCTAGTTGTGCACTAGTTGCGCCCTAGTTGCGCCCTAGTTGCGTCCTAGTTGTGCCCTAGTTGCGCCCTAGTTGCGTCCTACAAGTGCCCTACTTGCGCCCTAGTTGCGCCTTAGTTGCGCCATATTTGCGCCCTAGTTGCGCCTTAATTGCGCCCTATATGCGCCGTAGTTACGCCCTAGTTGCGCCGTAGTTGCGCCCTAGTTACGCCCTAGTTGCGCCCTAGTTGCGCCCTAGTTACGTCCTAGTTGCGCCCTAGTTACGCCCTAGTTGCGCCCTAGTCGCGCCCTTTTTGCACCCTAGTTATGCCCTAGTTGCACCCTATTTGCGCCCTAGTTGCACCCTATTTGCGCGCTTATTACACCCTACTTGCGCCCTACTGGCACCCTACTTGCGCCCTAGTTGTGCCTTGGTTGGGCAATAGCTACGCCCTAATTGTGCCCTAATTGCGTGCTAGTTGTGTCCTACTTGTGCCCTACTTGCACGCTACTTGCGCCTTAGTAGCGCCTTAGTTATGCCCAACGTGCGCACTAGTTACACCCTAGTTGCGCCCTAGTTGCACCCTAGTTGTGCCAAACTTGCACTCTAGTTGCACCCTAGTTGCACCCTACTTGCGCCCTAGTTGCGCCCTAGTTGCATCCTAGTTGCGCCCTAGTTGCGCTCTAGTTGCGCCCTACTTGCGCCCTAGTTGCGCCTTAGTTGCGCCCTAGTTGTGCCCAACTTGCACACTAGTTGCACCCTAGTTGCGCCCTAGTTGCACCCTAGTTGCGCCCTTTTTGCGCCCTTATTGCACCAAACTAACACCCTACTGACGCCCTACTTGCGCCCTAGTTGCGCCTCAGTTGGGCACTAGCTACGCCCTCGTTGCCCCCACTTGCATCCGAATTGTGCCCTAGATACGCCCTGGTTGCGCCTTAGTTACGACCTTGTTGCGCCCTAGTTGCACCCAAATCGCGCCCTAGTCGCGCACTAGTTGCGCCCTAGTCGCGCCCTAGTTGCGCCTTAGTTGCGTTATAGTTGTACCCTAGTTGCACCCTAGTTGCGTCCTAGTTCTGTCCTAGTTGTGCCCTAGATGCGTCCTAGTCGCGCCCTAGTTGCGCCCTATCTGGGCCCTAGTTGCGTCCTAGATGTGCCCTAGTTGTGCCCTAGTTGCACCCTAGTTGCGCTCTGGTTGCATCCCGGTTCTCCCCTAGTTACGCCCTAGTTGCGCCCTACTTGCGCCCTAGTTGCACCCTAGTTGCGACCTAGTTGCGTCCTAGTTGTGCCCAAGTTGTGCTCTAGTTGCGCAGTATTTGCACCCTCCTTGCATCCTAGTTGCGCCCTAGTTGCGCCCTAGTTGCGCCCTGTTTGCGCCCTGGTTGCGCACAAGTTGCAACCTACTTGCGCCCTAATTGCACCCTACTTGTGCCCTAGTTACGCCTCAGTTGGGGACTAGCTACGCCCTAGTTGTACCCTAGCTGCGCTCTAGTTGCATCCTACTTGTACCCTATTTGTGCCCTAGTTGTGCCCTCGTTGCGCCCTTGTTGCCCCCTAGTTGCGCCCTAGTTGCGCTCAAGTTGCGCCCTAGTTGCGTCCTAGTTGCCCCCTAGTTGGACCCTAGTTGCGCTCTAGTTGTGCCCTAGTTGCTCCCTACTTGCCCCCTACTTGCATCCTAGTTGCGCCCTACTTGCACCCTAGTTGCGTCTTAGTTGCGCTCTAGTTGCACCCTAGTTGCGCCTCAGTTGGACACTAGCTACGTCCTAGTTGTACCATACTTGCGCCCTAGTTGCGTCCTAGTTGTGCCCTATTTGCGTCCTAGTTGTGCCTTAGTTGCGCCCTAGTTGCGCGCTAGTTGTGCCCTAATTGCGCCGTAGTTGCGCCCTAGTTGCACCCTAGTTGTGCCATAGTTGCGCCCTAGGTACGCCCTAGTTGTGCCCTTGTTGCAACCTAGTTGCGCCCTAGTTGCGCCCTAGTTACCCCCAGTTGTGCCCTAATTGCGCCCTATTTGCGCCCTAGGTGCCCCCAAGTTGTGCCCTAGTTGCACCCTAGTTGCGCCCAATTCGCGCCCTAGTCACGCCCTAGTCGCGCCCTAGTTGTGCCCTAGTTGCGCACTAGTTGCACCCTAGGTGCACCCTACTTTCACCCTAGTTGCGCCCTAGTTGTGCCCTAGTTGCGTCCTAGTTGCGCCCTAGTTACGCCCTAGTTTCTTCCTAGTTGCACCCTAGTTGCACCCGGGCCATAGTTGCGCCATAGTTGCGCCCTACTTGCACCCTAGTTGCACCCTAGTTACGCACTACTTGCGCCCTAGTTGCATCCTAGTTGCGCCCTAGTTGCTCCCTAGTTGCGCCCTACTTGCGCCCTACTGGTGCCTACTTGCAACTTAGTTACGCCTCATTTGGACACTAGGTACATCCTAGTTATTCCCTAGTTGCGCCTTTAGTTGCGTCTTACTTAGGCCCTAGTTGCGCCGTAGTTGCGCCCTAGTTGCACCCAACTTGCAGACAAGTTGCACCCTAGTTGCGCCCTAGTTGCGCCCTAGTTGCGCCCTAGTTGCACCCTTGTTCCACCCTAGTTGCGCCCTAGTTGCACCCTCGTTGCGCCCTCGTTGTGCCTTAGTTGCACCCTAGTTGCGCCCTAGTTGCGCCCTAGCTGCGCCCTAGCTGCGCCCTAGTTGTCCGCAATTGCGCCCTAATTGCGCCCTAGTTGCGCCATAATTACGCCCTAGTTGCGCTCTAGTTGCGCCCTAGTTGCGCCCAAGTTGCGCCCTAGTTGCACCCTAGTTGTGCCTAATTGCGTCCTAGTTGCACCCTAGTTGCGCCCTAGTTGCGCCCTAGCTGCGCCCTAGTTGTCCGCAATTGCGCCCTAATTGCGCCCTAGTTGCACCCTAGTTGTGCCTAATTGCGTCCTAGTTGCACCCTAGTTGCGCCCTAGTTGCGCCTTAGCTGCGCCCTAGTTGCGCCTAGTTGCGCCCTAGTTGCGCCATTGTTGCGCCTTAGTTGTGCCCTAGTTGCGCCCTAGTTGCGCCCTACTTACGCCCTAGTTGTGCCCTACTTGAACCCTAGTTGCGCCCTAGTTGCGCCCTAGTTGCGCCGTAGTTACGCCCTTCTTGCGCCCTTATTGCACCTTACTTATACCATATTGGCGCCCTACTCACGCCCTAGTTGCGTCTCAGTTGGGCACTAGCTACGCCCTAATTGTGCCTTAGTTGCGCCCTAGTTGCGTCTTACTTGCATCCTACTTACGTCCTAGTTGCATCCTAGTTGCACCCTACTTGCACCCTAGTTGCGCCCTAGTTGTTCCCTAGTTGCGCCGTAGTTGCGCCCTAGTTGCGCCCTGGTTGCGCACAAGTTGCAACCTACGTGCGCCCTACTTGCACCCTACTTGCGCCCTAGTTGCGCCTCAGTTGGTGACTAGCTACGCCCTAGTTGTACCCTATGTGCACCCTAGTTGCGTCCTACTTGTACCCTAGTTGTGCCCTAGTTGTGCCCTATTTGCGCCCTACTTGCACCTAAATTGCGCCCTAGTTGCGTCCTGCTTGCGGCCTAGTTGCGCCCTAGTTGCGACCAAGTTGCGCCCTAGTTGCACCCTAGTTGTGCCTTAGTTGCGCCCTAGTTGCGTCCTAGTTGCGCCCTGGTTGCGCCCTAGTTGCCCCCAGTCGCGCCCTACTTGTGCCTTAGTTGCGTCCTAGTTGCACCCTAGTTGCGTCCGAGTTGCGCCCAAGTCGCGCTCCATTCGCACCCTAGTCGCGCCCTAGTTGCGTCCTAGTTGCGCACTAGTTGCACCCTAGTTGCGCCCTAGTTGCACCCTAGTTGCACCCTAGTTGTGCCCTAGTTGCGCCCTATTTGCGCCCTATTCGTCCCCATTTGCGCCCTAATTGCGCCCTAGATGCGCCCTAGTTGCGCCCTAGTTGTACCCTAGTTGCGCCCTAGTTGCGTCCAAGTCGCGCCCTAGTCGCGCCCTAGTCGCGGCCTTGTTGCGCCCTAGTTGCGCACTAGTTGCACCCTAGTTGCGTCCTAGTTGCGCCCTAGGTGTGCCCTAGTTGCGTCCCAGTTTCCTCTTAGTTGCGCCCTAGTTTCCCCATAGTTGCGCCCTAGTTGCGCCCGGGCGCCCTAGTTGCGCCCTAGTTGCGCCCTAGTTACGCACTAGTTGCGCCCTTGTTGCGTCCTAGTTGCGCCCTATTTGCGCCCTACTTGCGCCCTACTGGCGCCTACTTGCACCCTAGTTGCGCCTCGGTTGGGCACTAGCTACGCCCTAGTCGTCCCTTGGTTGCGCCCTTGGTTACGCCATATTTGCGCCTTAGTTGCGCCCTAGTTGCGCCCCACGTGCAGACTAGTTGCACCCTAGTTGCGCCCTAGTTGCGCCCTAGTTGCGCCCTAGTTGCACCCTAGTTGCTCCCTAGTTGCGCCCTAGTTGCGCCCTCGTTGCGCCATTGCTGCGCCCTAGTTGCAACCTAGTTGCGCCCTAGTTGCGCCCTAGTTGCGCCCTAGTTGCCCATAGTTGCGCCCTAATTGCGCCCTAGTTGCGCCCTAGTTGCGCCATAGTTGCGCTCTAGTTGCGCCATAGTTGCGCCCTGGTTGCACCCAAGTTGCGCCCTAGTTGCGCCCTGGTTGCACCCTAGTTGCGCTTTGGTTGCG
>SZWC01001483.1:40352-52814 GCA_023375785.1 Penium margaritaceum
TACTTCAGCAATTCACTCACCCCAGTTGACCCTTAACGGTCAATCATTCACCGGATAGTGTGATCTCAACACAGAGAACTCTTCCTAAGTGCTCAAAGGAATGGTTCAACTAACAATCCACCAGATTATGAAGGCATTCACACTTATGCTTCTCATCAGGCCCTGACGGTCAATCATCCACCGTACCGTATGATGTCAAAGTTGAAAGAGGTTCGTCTAACTACACAGGGAAGAGAACTTGGACAATTATGGAATGTGCATTCAACAGAGCGAAGGTACAACCAAGCAACCTGCCTCCTATCTAAGTGGTCAGCAGCCTAGACATCACCAAGCAACACACGAAAACCATAGGCCTCCCGTATATCCGGATCATCAGCTGGTGATGGTCCCGGCACAAACACCGTGCGGCAAGTGGCGACTCCACCGCCCGCTCGTGGGACGACGCGGCGCAGCTCCAATGGTTCACCAGCGCGATGACCTGCATGGGACAGCAAACGAGCCGGATCCTCCTCTTGCAGGCGGGCAAGTTCTTGCTGGTAGTGGCGATAGGCTTGGTACGCCTCGGCCCGCTCTTCAGCCGCCTCCGCAGCACGCCGTCCGACGTCTCGCGTGACTTCCTGTCAGCTCTCCACGCGGCGAGGTTCGTCGTCCCGGGGAAGCCTCTGCAGCCACGGTTGCCATAACTGCTCCAAGGCTCCGCCTGCAGGATGGTGCGCCCACTGCATCACTCCCAGTACCGTTCGGGCTCCAAGCCGATGTGGGACATTGCAGCAGCTGCAGATGGCGTAGAAAGTCACCGGGGAGTCTCGGGGACCACGTCCTGAGTTTAAGGGCTGGTGCTCCCGGGGAAACTCAGGACCAGGCCATGACGGTTCCGTGATGTGCTCCTCGGGGAGCGGCCTTCCCATTCGAGACTCGCACGCACACACACACACTGCCTACCCCTTATGCCCTAAGCCTAAACTACCTCAATTGATCTAGCTTATCACGAGATGGGACACGGGTCCCACTTGACAGTCTGCTTCAACCGAGGGGCAGCAATCTCTCGGCTCAGCCGATGGTTGCAGGACCGGCTTCTTGCCCCCGTGTCGGGCGAGTCTTCAACAGCGCAACTCGCCAATGGCGGGCGCCGTCTCGCGAGTCGGGAGCAGGAACGTCCGATATCAATATCTGACTCGGCTTCTTGCGATGGAGCACTCGTGGTTGACTCTTGACAGCACCTACCCGGCTCCGCTTCTCCACATCCACCGGTGCCATCGATGCACCCATCGGCCAGATCGTGGCCCTTCCCATCCAGGTCGCCAACGTGCATGCACCGCACACTGTGTAGGTGCGCGATGTCGGCACATACGATATGCTCCTCGCGGTTGTCAAGCTCACGCCGCGCCAAGTAGATGTATTGCTCAGCACTGGCATCCTCAGTCTCATTTCCGTCTCCGGCATTCGATCGTTTACTCGACTTTTCTCTCAGCTATCCCGTCCTCTTATCAATTCTCCACGGTTCTCACGCTACCCACCTCTGGCTCTCAGCTCGCTCGCCACATCACACGAAGCTTGGAGGCACATCGCACGCCTGCCTCTGCCATGGCTCGTCCGTCCAGCGCGGAGTCCGTGCATGCGAACAGGGGGTGGTTGCATTACAAGGCGACCTGTCCAGCGGCATACCACAAACCGAGCCGTAGCCAGAACAAGACACTCCGCACCACCCATGACGACAGTCTCACATGGGGCATCTCAGGCCCCCGGGACCCTTCTGTGCCCCCAGCAACAGCACCAGCAGCAACTTCACCTGGAGCATCCCCGGCCGCCCGGGGCCCTTTCGTGTTACCTGGGACATCTCCGGCTCCTCGAGTTCCCTCCGCGTCCCCTGGGACACCTCTGGCCCAACGGGGTCCCTTTGCACCCTCGACGGCACTAGCGGCAACCTCACCTGGAGTAGCCCCGACATCGGACCCCTCCGCACCTCCAGCAACAGCAGCACCAACGGTCTCACCTAAAGTAACTCCAGTACCGGGCTCCTCCGCACCACCCACGACAACAGCTCTAGCAGCATCACCAGCAGCATCACAAAGAGCACCTCCAACGCTGGCTCCCCCTGCATCGCCGGCACTGACCGCATCCGTAGGCGCACCACTACCGCCTGGACCCTCTGCGCCAACAACGCACTCTTCCTCCCCACCAGCCTCGCGCGACAATCCGGCGCACGGCACACCACACCCGCACTTAGTGCACGGTTCACACCTTGGCACTAGAGCATCACACTTTGGCACTAGGGCGTCACTCTTTCACACTAGAGCATCACACTTTGGTACTAGCGTATCATTCCTTGGCGATAGAGCTTCACACTTTGGCACTAGAGCTTCACACGTTTGCACTAAAGCGACAACATTGGCACTAGAGATTCACACTTTGGTACTAGAGCATCACACTTTGGCACTAGAGCGTCACACATTGGCACTGAAGCTTCACACTTTGGCACTATAGCATCACACTTTGGGACTAGAGAATTTCACTTCGGTACTAGAGCATCACACTTTGGCACTAGAGCGTCACACTTTGTCACTTGAGAATCACACTTTGACACTAGAGCATCAGACCTTGGCACTAGAGCATCACACCTTGGTATTAGAGTTCACACAATGGCACTAGAGCATCACATATTGGCATTATAGCGTCACACTTTAGCACTGGAGCGTCACACGTTGGCATTAGAGCGTCACACTTTGGCATTAGCACTTCACACTTTTGGCACTAGAGCGTCCCACTTTGGCACTAGATCATCACACTCTGGCACTAGAGCGTCACACTTTGGCATTAGCACTTCACACTTTTGGCACTAGAGCGTCCCACTTTGGCACTAGATCATCACACTCTGGCACTAGAGCGTCACACTTTGGCACTAGAGCTTCAAACTCTGGCACTAGATCGTCACTCCTTGGCACTAGAGCATCCCAATCTTGCACTAGAGCGTCACACTTTGGCACTAGAGTGTCACACTTTGGCACTATAATGCCACATGTTGGCACTAGAGCTTCGCCCTTTGGCACAAGCGTCACACTTCAGCACTAAAGCTACACACTTTGGCACTATGTCCTCAGACTTTGGCACTAGAGCCTCACACTCTGGCACTATAGCTTTACACCTTGGCACTAGAGCATCACACTTTGGCACTAGAGTGTCACACTTCGATACTAGAGCATCACACTTTGCTACTAGAGCGTCACACTTTGGCACTAGAGCTTCACACATTGGCACTAGAGCGTCACACTGTGGCACTAAAGCTTCACACTTTGGCACTAGAGCATCACACTTTGGCACTAGATATTTTGACTTTGGCACTAGAGCGTCACACTTTGGCACTAGAGCGTCACACTTTGGCACTTGAGAGTCGCACTTTGACACTAGAGCATCACACTTTGGTACTAGAGCATCACACTTTGGTACTAGAGCTTCACATATTGGCAGTAGAGCGTCACACTTTGGCACTAGAGCGTCACACATTGGCACTAGAGCGTCATACTTTGGCACTAGAGCGTCACACTTTGGCAATCGCGCTTCACACTTTGGCTATAGAGTGTCACACTTTGGCACTAGCGCGTCACACTTTGGCACTGGAGCTTTACACTTTGGCACTAGAGCGTCACACTTTGGCACTATAGCGTCACACGTTGGCACTAGAGTATCACATTTCCGCACTAGAGCATCACATGTTGGCACTAGAGCGTCACACTTTGGCACTAGAGCTCCACACTTTGGCACTACAGTGTCACACTTTGGCACTAGAACGTCACGTTTTGGCACTAGAGCTGTACACTTCAGCACTAGAGCATCATACTTTGGCACTAGAGCGTTCCACTTTGCCAGTAGAGTATCACACATTGACATTAGAGCTTCACACTTTGGCACTACAGCGTCACACTTTGGCACTACAGGGTCACACTTTGGTACTAGAGCGTCACACTTTGGCACTACAGCGTCACACTTTGGTACTATAGCGTCACACTTTGGCACTAGAGCGTTATTCTTTGGCACTAGAGCGTCACACTTTGGCACTAGAGCGTCACACGCTGGCACTAGAGCGTAACAGTTTAGCAATAGAGCATCACACTCTGGCACATGAGCGTCACACTTTGGCACTAGAGCTTCACACTTTGGGACTAGGGCGTTACACTTTGGAACTAGAGAGTCACGCTTTGGCACTACAGCTTCACACTTTTGCACTAGAGCGTCACACTCTGGCACTAGAGCGTCACACTTTGGCACTATAGCATCACACTTTGGCACTATAGCCTCACACTTTGGCACTAGAGCATCACACTTTGGCACTATAGCCTCACACTTTGGCACTAGACCGTCACACTTTCGTACTATAGCTTCACACTTTGGCACTGGAGCGTCACACTGGGGCACTAGAACATCACACTCTGGTACAAGAGCTTCGTATTGTGGCAATGGAGCATCACACTTTGGCACTAGAGCGTCACACGCTGGCACTAGAGCGTAACAGTTTAGCAATAGAGCATCACACTCTTGCACTAGAGCGTCACATTTTGGCACTAGAGCTTCACACTTTGGGACTAGGGCGTTACACTTTGGAACTAGAGAGTCACACTTTGGCACTACAGCTTCACACTTTTGCACTAGAGCGTCACACTTTGGCACTAGAGCGTCACACTTTGGCACTAGAGCATCACACTTTGGCACTATAGCCTCACACTTTGGCACTAGACCGCCACACTTTCGTACTATAGCTTCACACTTTGGCACTGGAGCGTCACACTGGGGCACTAGGACATCACACTCTGGCACAAGAGCTTCGTATTGTGGCACTGGAGCGTCACGCTTTGGCACTAGAACATCACACTTTGGCACAACAGCTTCGCATCTTGGCACTAGAGTGTCACACTTTGGCATTAGAGCGTCACACTTTGGCACTACAGCGTCACACTTTGGCACTAGAGCGTCACACTTTGCCACTAGATCGTCATACTGTGGCACTAGAGCATCACACTTTGGCACTAGAGCTTCACACTTCGGCACTAGAGCGTCACACTTTGGTACTAGAGCGTCATACTTTGGTGCTCATATTAGCCACACCGTGCCACTACGTATTGAAGTTCTTTGTCCTTTCTAGTCAATGCATAGGCTTCTTAAACCATTGTCTCTCCCTCAGACCATTTGTGACTCGTGTTACGAGTTGTCAATGTTGACCACACATAGTGGACTTATTCGGTCGTTGTCAGTGACGTATGCATCCTTTGGTCGGTCACTGTGCACGCTAGCCATACCCTGCCCCTGCTTGTTGAATGTCTTTATACTTGCTAGTTGATAACTAGTGTTCCCAAACCATTGTTTTCCCCTCTGACCATTTGTGACTCATGTTATGCGTTTTCAACGTTGACCACACACTGTGAAATTCTTTTGGTCATGGTTTGTGACATATGCATACGTTGGTTGGTCACTGTGCATTGAAGCCACATTGTGCCACTACATATTGAAGGTATTTGTACTTGCTAGTCGATAACTAGTATTCACAAACCATTACCTTCCACCATGACTATTTGTGACCCNTGGTCATGGTCAGTGACATATGCCTACTTTGGTTGGTCATCGTGCATGGTCTCCACACCGTGCCACAACTTATTGAAGCCCCTTGTGCTTGCTATGTGATACTTGGTGTTCCCAACCCATTGTTTCCCCTTCTCACCATTTGTCACTCGTATTATGAGTTGTCAGCGTTGACCACACATAGCGGATTTCTCTGGTAAAAGGCAGTACATATGCCTACTTTGGCCGGTCATTGTGCAGGGTAGCCACAATGTAATACTAGTGACTGAAGGTCGTTGTACTTGGTAGTCAAGAACCAATATTCCCATAGCATTATTTCCTCTCCTGACCGTTTGTGACTCGTGTTATGGTTGGTCAACGTTGACCACCCATATTGAAATTCTCTGGTCATGATCAGTGACATATGCCTAGTTTGGTTGTCTGGTGTGCATATTAGCCAAAACGTGCCACTATGTATTTAAGTTCTTTGTCAAGTATAGTCAATACATAGGCTTCCCAAACCATTGTCTCTCCCTCTGACCATTTGTGACTTGTGTTATGAGTTGTCAATGTTGACCACACATAGTGGACTTATGCAGTCGTAGTCAGTGACGTATGCATCCTTTGGTTGGTCACTGTGCACGCTAGCCATACCGTGTCACTGCTTGTTGAAGGTCTTTGTACTTGCTAGTTGTTTTCCCATCTGACCATTTGTGACTCGTGTTATGCGTTTTCAACGTTGACCGCATTAAGTGAAATTTGTTGGTCATGGTTAGTGACATATACATACTTTGGTTGGTCACTGTGCATTGAAGCCACATTGTGCCACTACATATTGAAGGTATTTGTACTTGCGGGTCGATAACTAGTACTGACAAACCATTATCTTCCACCCTGACCATTTGTGACTCGTGTTATGAGTTGTCAAATTTTACCACATTTAGTGACATTATTTGGTCATGGTCAGTGACATATGCCTCCTTTGGTTGGTCATCGTGCATGGTCTCCTCACCGTGCCACAGCGTATTACAGAACCGTGTTCTTGCTATTTCATACTTGGTGTTCCCAAACCATTGTTTCCCCCTCTGACTATTTGTGACTCGTATATGAGTTGTCAACGCTGACCACACACAGCAGATTTCTTTGGTCAAAGGCAGTACATATGCCTACTTTGGTCGGTCATTGTGCATGGTAGCCACACCATGCTACTACTGTCTGAAGTTCGTTGTACTTGGTAGTATAGAACCGATATTACCATAGCATTGTTTCCTCTCCTGACCGTTCGTGACTCGTGTTATGCTTGGTCAACGTTGACCACCCATATTGAAATTCTCTGGTCATGATCAGTTACATATGCCTAGTTTGGTTGTTTGGTGGGCATATTAGCTACACCGTGCCACTACGAATTGAAGTTATTTGTCCTTTCTAGTCAATACATAGGCTTCCTAAACATTGTCTCTCCCTCTGACCATTTGTCACTCGTGTTATAAGTTGTCAATGTTGACCACACATAGTGGACTTATTCGGTCGTAGTCAGTGACGTATGCATCCTTTGGTTGGTCACTGTGCGTGCTAGCCATACCGTGCCACTGCTTGTTGAAGGTATTTGTACTTGCTAGTTTATAACTAGTGTTCCCAACCCATTGTTTTCCCCTCTGACCATTTGTGACCGTGTTATGCGTTTTCAACATTGACCACACACTGTGAAATTCTTTTGGTCATCGTTAGTGACATATGCATACTTTGGTTGGTCACTGTGCATTGAAGCCACATTGTGCCACTACATATTGAAGGTATTTGTACTTCCTAGTCAATAACTAGTATTTAAAAACCACTATCTTCCACCCTGACCATTTGTGACTCGTGTTATGAGTTGTCAAAGTTTACCACACTTAGTGACAGTATTTGATCATGGTCAGTGACATATGCCTATTTTGGTTGGTCATCGTGCATGGTGTCCACATCGTGCCACAACGTATTGAAGCCCCTTGTGCTTCCCATGTGATACTTACTACTCCCAAACCACTGTTCCCCCCTCTGACCATTTGTGACTCGTATTATGAGTTTCCAACGTTGACCACACAAAGCGGATTTATTTGGTCAAAGGCAGTACATATGCCTACTTTCGTCGGTCATTGTGCATGGTAGCCACACCGTGCTACTACTGACTGAAGTTCGTTGTACTTGGTAGTTGAAACCCGAAATTCCCATGGCATCATTTCCTCTCCTGACCGTTTGTGACTCGTGTTATTGTTGGTCAACGTTGACCACCCATATTGAAATTCTCTGGACATCATCTCACATATGCCTAGTCTGGTTGTTTGGTGTGCATATTAGCCACACCGTGCCACTACGTATTGAAGTTCTTTGTCCTTTCTAGTCAATACATAGGCTTCTTAAACCATTGTCTCTCCCTCTGACCATTTGTGACTCGTGTTACGAGTTGTCAATGTTGACCACACATAGTGGAATTATTCGGTCATAGTCAGTGACGTATGCATCCTTTGGTTGGTCACTGTGCACGCTAGCCATACCATGCCACTGCTTGTTGAAGGTCTTTGTACTTGCTACTTGATAACTAGTGTTCTTAAACCATTGTTTTCCCATCTGACCATTTGTGACTCATGTTATGCGTTTTCAACGTTGACCACACACTATGAAATTCTTTTGGTCATGGTTTGTGACATATGCATACTTTGGTTGGTCACTGTGCACTGAAGCCACATTGTGCCACTACATAATGAAGGTATTTGAACTTGCTAGTCGATAACTAGCATTGACAAACCATTACCTTCCACCCTGACCATTTGTGACCCGTGTTATGAGTTGTCAAAGTTTACCACACTTAGTGACAGTATTTGGTCATGGTCAGTGACATATGCCTACTTTGGGTGGTCATCGTGCATGGCCTCCACACCGTGCCACAACGTATTAAAGCCCCTTGTGCTTGCTATTTGATACTTGGTGTTCCCAAACCATTGTTTCCCCCTCTGACCATTTGTGACTCGTATTATGAGTTGTCAACGATGACCAAACACAGCGGAATTCTTTGGTCAAAGGCAATACATATGCCTACTTTGGTCGGTCATTGTGCATCGTAGCCACATCATGCTACTAATGACTGAAGATCGTTGTACTCAGTAGTTGAGAACCGATATTCCCATAGCATTGTTTCATCTCCTGACTGTTTGTGACTCGTGTGATGGTTGGTCAATGTTGACCACCCATATTGAAATTCTCTGGACATCATGTCACATATGCCTAGTCTGGTTGTTTGGTGTGCATATTAGCCACACCATGCCACTACGTATTGAAGTTCTTTGTCCTTTCTAGTCAATACATAGGCTTCTTAATCCATTGTCTCTCGCTCTGACCATTTGTGACTCGTGTTACGAGTTGTCAATGTTGACCACACATAGTGGACTTATTCGGTCATAGTCAGTGACGTATGCATCCTTTGGTTGGTCACTATACACGCTAGCCATACCATGCCACTGCTTGTTGAAGGTCTTTGTACTTGCTAGTTGATAACTAGTGTTCCCAAACCATTGTTTTCCCCTCTGACCATTTGTGACTCATGTTATGCGTTTTCAACGTTGACCACACACTGTGAAATTCTGTTGGTCATGGTTTGTGACATATGCATACTTTGGTCGGTCACTGTGCATTGAAGCCACATTGTGCCACTACATATTGAAGGTATTTGTACTTGCTATTCAATATCTAGTATTCACAAACCATTGCCTTCCACCCTGACCATTTGTGACCCGTGTTATGAGTTGTCAAAGTTTACCACACTTAGTGACAGTATTTGGTCATGGTCAGTGACATATGCCTACTTTGGTTGGTCATCGTGCGTGGTCTCCACACCGTGCCACAACGTATTGAAGCCCCTTGTGATGGCTATGTGATACTTGGTGTTCCCAAACCATTGTTTCCCCCTCTGAACATTTGAGACTCGTATTATGAGTTGTCAACGTTGACCACACACCGTGGATTTCTTTGGTCAAATGCAGTATATATGCCTACTTTGGTCGGTCATTGTGCACGGTAGCCACGCCGTGCTACTACTGACTGAAGGTCGTTGTACTTGGTAGTTGGCATCCAGTATTCCCAACCCTTTGTTTCCCCCTCTGACAAATCGTGACCCATATTGTGGGCTGTCAACGTTGACCACACATAGTAAAAATATTTGGTCAAAACAAGTGGCACATGCCTAATCTGGTTGGTCATTGTGCATGGTAGCCACACCATTCCACTACTTGTTGAAAGGCTTTGCACTTACTAGTCCATAAATAGCAAAAGGTTTCTCCCTTTGATACCAGGTTGGTTTTTGTTGATTTGTTACGCGTAGGTGCCTTCAGTGGAATACTCCCTTCCACCCCCCCCCCTCCTCCCCCCCTAGAGGGATGTTCCGTGGACGACCTGGAGGACAGATTTACGACCGCATTATGACAGTCCCCCTACCCCCCCACGGCTTAGGCTCGAAGGTAGAGTTGAGGTATCACAACATCCCCCCCCCCCCGGTCGCGAGCCTATTCTATATTGCGCGTATGAGGATTCAAACCTAGGACCTACCGCTCGATAATCTAGCTCTATAAGCACTAAGCTGACTCGCACGGTGTTCATATGATGTCCAAATGACATTATAAGGGTTCCTATGGATAAATGGAATAAAATAAGAGGGTGTAAGATTAGAGGGTAGTTTTCAAATTTATGAATGATAACAAAGTTAGTTTATTCATAAACAATTGACATAGACGGAATTTCAAATTTTGCAACTTTGAGCTTGAATAACCTCTCAACCAGTGCTCCGATTGACCAGCGGTAAGAAGGACGGTTGACTACACACAGTGAAACTCTTTTTATGATATTCAGTGACACAAGAATGCTTTGGTTGTTCATTGTTCATGGTGGCCACACCATGCCACCACTTATCGAAGGTCTTTGTACTTGCTAGTCGATACCAAGTATTCCCAAACCATTGTTTCTCCCTCTTCCCATTCTTTACCTGTATTATGAGTTGTGAATATTGACCACACACACGAAACTTCTTTGGTCACGAGCAGTGATCTCTGCCTACTTGGGTAGGTCATTGTGCACAGTAGCCACACCGTGCCAGTACATACGAAAGATATTTGTACTTGCTAGAAGATACATAGCGTTTTGAAACCATTGTTTCCCCCTCTGACCATTTGTGACTCGTGTTATGCGTTTTCAACGTTGACCACATGAAGTGAAATGTGTTGGACATGGTTAGTGACATATGCATACTTTGGTTGGTCACTGTGCATTGAAGCCACAATGTGCCACTACATATTGAAGGTATTTGTACTTGCTAGTCGATAACTAGAATTCACAAACCATTACCATCCACCCTGCCCATTTGTGACTCGTGTTATGAGGTGTCAAAGATTACCACACTTAGTGGCATTATTTGGTCATGGTCAGTGACATATGCCTACTTTGGTTGGTCATCGTGCATGGTCTCCACACCGTGCCACAGCGCATTGAAGCCCCTTGTGCTTGCTATTTGATACTTGGTGTTCCCAAACCATTGTTTCCCCCTCTGACCATTTGTGACTCGTATTATGAGTTGTCAACGTTGACCACAAACAGCGGATTTATTTGGTCAAAAGCAGTACATATGCCTACTTTGGTCGGTCATTGTGCATGGTAGCCACACCGTGCTACCACTGACTGAAGATCGTTGTACCTGGTAGTTGAGACCAATATTCGCATAGCATTGTTTCCTCTCCTGACCATTTGTGACTCGTGTTATGGTTGGTCAACGTTGACCACCCATATTGAAATTCTCTGGTCATGATCAGTGACATATGCCTAGTTTAGTTGTTTGGTGTGCATATTAGCCATACCGTGCCACTGCGTATTGAAGTTCTTTGTCCTTTCTTGTCGATGCATAGGCTTCCTAAACCATTGTCTCTCCCTCTGACCATTTGTGACTCGTGTTATGAGTTGTCAATGTTGACCACACATAGTGGACTTCTTCAGTCGTAGTAAGTGACGTATGCATACTTTGGTTGGTCATTGTGCACGCTAGCCATACCGTGCCACCACTTGTTGAAGGTCTTTGGACTTGCTAGTTGATAACTAGTGTTCCCAACCCATTGTTTTCCCCTCTGACCATTTGTGACTCGTGTTATGTGTTTTCAACGTTGACCACATGAAGTGCAATTTGTTGGTCATGGTTCGTGACATGTGCATACTTTGGTTGGTCACTGTGCATTGAAGCCACAGTGTGCCACTACATATTGAAGGTATTTGTAATTGCTAGTCGATAACTAGTATTCACAAACCATTATCTTCCACCCTGACCACTTGTGACTCGTGTTATGAGTTGTCAAAGTTTACCACACTTAGTGACATTATTTCGTCATGGTCAGTGACATATGCCTACTTTGGTTGGTCATCGTGCATGGTCCCCATACCGTGCCACAGCGTATTAAAGCCCCTTGTGCTTGCTATTTGATACTTGGTGTTCCCAAACCATTCTTTCCCCCTCTGACCATCTGTGACTCGTAATATGAGTTATCAACGTTGACCACACACAGCGGATTTCTTTGGTCAAAGGCAGTACATATGCCTACTTTGGTCGGTCATTGTGCATGGTACCCACACCGTGCTACTACTGACTGAAGGTCGTTGTACTTGGTAGTTGAGAACGGATATTTCCATAGCATTGTTTCATCTCCTGACTGTTTGTGACTCGTGTTATGGTTGGTCAACGTTGACCACCCATATTGAGATTCTCTGGACATCATCTGACATATGCCTAGTCTGGTTGTTTGGTGTGCATATTAGCCACACCGTGCCACTACGTATTGAAGTTATTTGTCTTTTGTAGTAAATACATAGGCTTCTTAAGCCATTGTCTCTCCCTCTGCCCATTTGTGA
>SZWC01001483.1:57114-70749 GCA_023375785.1 Penium margaritaceum
AAACCAAAGCCGGGTCACATAAACGAAAGCCGGGTCATAGAAACCAAAGATGGGTCACAGAAACCAAAGTCGGGTCAAAGAAACCAAAGGTGGGTAAACCAAAACCAGTACACATAGTACAAAGCTGGACCAAAGAAACCAAAGTTGGGTCAGATAAACCAAAGCCGGGTCACAGAAACCAAATCAGGGTCACTGACTCCAAAGCCGGGTCAGAGAAGCCAACGCCAGGTCACAGAAACCAAAGCCGGGTCACAAAAACCAAAGCCAGGTCACAAAACCAAAGCTGGGTCACAGAAACCAAGCTGGGTAACAAAAACCAAAGCCGGGTCATGGAAACCAAAGCCAGGTCAGTGAAACCAAAGCCAGGGTCAATGAAACCAAAGCCGGGTCACGGAAACCAAAGCCGGGTCACAGAAACCAACGTCGGAACACACAGACCAAAGACCGGTCACGTAAACCAAAGTCGGGTCACAGAAACCTAAGCCGGTCACATAAACCAAAGCAAAGTCACGTAAACCAATGTGGGGTCACCCAAACCAAAGCCAGGTCACAAAAACCAAGATGGGTCACAGAAACCAAAGCCGGGTCACAGAAACCAAACCTGGGTCACTGAAACCAAAGCCGGGTCACAGAAACCAAAGCCGGGTCACACAAACCAAAGCCGGGTCACATAAACCAAAGCCGGGTCACAGAAGCCATAGCCGGGTCACATAACCCAAAGCCGGGTCACAGAAGCCATAGCCGGGTCACATAACCCAAAGCCGGGTCACAGAACCCAAGATGGGTCACAGAAACCAAAGTCGGGTCACATAAACCTAAGCCGGTCACATAAACCAAAGCCAAGTCACAGAAACCAAAGTCGGGTCACACAAACCAAAGCCGGGTCACAAAACCAAAGCCGGGTTACAGAAACCAAGCTGGGTCACAATAACCAAAGCCGGGTCACAAAAATAAAAGCCGGGTCACATAAACCAAAGCCTGGTTAGAGAAACCGAAGCCGGGTCACAGAAACCAAAGCCGGGTCACAGAAACCAAAGTTGGGTCACACGAACCAAAGACCGGTCACAGAAACCAAAGTCGGGTCACAGAAACCTAAGCCGGTCACGTAAACCAAAGCCAGATCACATAACGCAGAGTTGGGTCACACAAAGCAAAGCCGGGTAACATAAACCAAGCTGGGTCACAGAAACCAAAGTCGGGTCACAGAAACCAATGCGCGGTCACAGAAACCAAAGCCGGGTCACATAAACCAAAGCCGGCCACAGAAACCAAAGCAGGGTCACATGAACCAAAGCCGGGTCACAGAAACCAAAGCCAGGTCACAGAAACCAGACTGGGTCACATAAATTAAAGTCGGGTCACAGAGACCAAAGCCGGGTCACATAAACCAAAGCCGGGTCACAGAAGCCAATGCCAGGTCACATAAACCAAAGCCGGCCACAGAAACCAAAGCAGGGTCACATGAACCAAAGCCGGGTCACAGAAACCAAAACCGGGTCACAAAAACCAAAGCTAGGTGACAGAAACCAAAGCCAGATCCCAGAAACCAGAACAAGGTCACAAAACCCAAAGCCATGTCACTGAAACCAAAGCCAATTCATAGAAACCAAAGCCGAGTCATGGAATCCAGAGCCGGGTCACAGCAAACCTAAGCCACGTCACACAGACGAAAGCTGAATCACAGAAACCAAAGCTGGGTCAGAGAAACCAAAGCCAGGTCACAAAATCCAATGCCGGGTCACTGAATCCAAAGCCTGGTCACAGAAACCAAAGCCGGGTCACAGAAACTAAAAGCCGGGTCTTAGAAACCAAAGCCGGGTCACAGAAACCAAAGACAAGTCACGGAAACCAAAGCCCGGTCACAGAAACCAAAGCAGATCCACATACAACAAAGCCTGGTCACATAAACCAAAGCTGGGTTACAGAAACCAAAGCCGGGCCACATAAACCAAAACCGGGTCACATAAACCAAAACCGGGTCACATAAACCAAAGCCGGTTCACAAATACCAAAGCCGGATCACAAAAACCGAAGCCGGGTCATAGACACCATAGCCGGGTCACATAAACCAAAGACGGGTCACAGAAGCCAAAGCCGGGTCACATAAACCAAAGCCGGGTCACTCAAATCAAGGCCGGGTCGCAGAAACCAAAGCCGGGTCACAGAAACCAAAGCAGGGTCACATAAACCAAAGCCGGGTTACGGAAACCAAAGCCGGGTCACAGACCCCAAAGCTGGGTCACAGAAACCAAAGCCGGGTCACACAAACCAAGGCCGGGTCACAGAAACCAAAGCCGGGTCACACAAACCAAGGCCGGGTCACAGAAACCAAAGCCGGGTCACACAAACCAAGGCCGGGTCACAGAAACCAAAGCCGGGTCACACAAACCAAGGCCGGGTCACAGAAACCAAAGCCGGGTCACACAAACCAAGGCCGGGTCACAGAAACCAAAGCCGGGTCACACAAACCAAGGCCGGGTCACAGAAACCAAAGCCGGGTCACACAAACCAAGGCCGGGTCACAGAAACCAAAGCCGGGTCACACAAACCAAGGCCGGGTCACAGAAACCAAAGCCGGGTCACACAAACCAAGGCCGGGTCACAGAAACCAAAGCCGGGTCACACAAACCAAGGCCGGGTCACAGAAACCAAAGCCGGGTCACAGAAACCAAAGCCAGGTCACATAAACCAAAGCCGGGTCACAAAAACCAAAGCCGGGTCACATAAACCAAAGCCGGGTCACAGAAATCAAAGCCAGGTCACGTTAACCAAAGCTGGGACATAGAAACGAAAGCCGGGTCACATAAACCAAAGCCGGATCACAAAAACCAAAGCCGGGTCACATAAACCAAAGCTGGGTCACAGAAACCAAAGCCGGGTCACAGAACCCAAAGCCGGGTCACACAAACCAAAGCCGGGTCACAAAAACCAACGCTGAGTCACAGAAAGCAAAGACGCGTCACAGAAACCGATGCCGGGTCACATACACCAAAGCCGGGTCACCGAAACCAAAGCCAGGTCACAACAACCAAATCCGATTCAAAAAAATGAAAGCCGGGTCATAGAAACCAAAGACGGGTCACAAAAACTAAAGCCGGGTCAAAGAAACCAAAGCTGGGTAAACCAAAGCTGGTACACAGAAACCAAAGCTGGACCAAATAAACTAAAGCTGGGTCAGATAAACCAAAGCCGGGTCACACAAACCAAAGCCGGGTCACAAAAACCAAAGCCAGGTCACACAAACCAAAGCCTCGTCAGAGAAGCCAAAGCTGGGGCACATAAATCAAAGCCGGGTCACAAAAACCAAAGCCGGGTTACAAAACCAACGCTGGGTCACATAAACCAAGCCGGGTCACAAAAACCAAAGCCGGGTCACAGAAACCAAAGCTGGGTCACTCGAACCAAAGCCAAGTCGCAGAAACCAAAACCAGGTCACAGAAAGCAAAGCCGGGTCATTGAAATCAAAGCCGGGTAACAAAAACCAAAACCGGGTCACAGGAACCAAAGCCGGGTCACAGAAACCAAAGCTGGGTCACTTAAACCAAAGCCAGGTCACACAAACGAAAGCCGGGTCACATAAACCAGCGCCGGGTCACATAAACCAAAGTCGGGTCACTGAAACCAAAGTTGGGTCACATAAACCAAAGCTGTGTCACATAAACCAAAGCCGGGTCACACAAAGCTGGGTCACAAAAGCCAAAGCCGGATCACACAAACGAAAGCCGGGTCCCAAAAACAAAGTCGGTTCACAGAAACCAAAGCCGGGTGACAGAAACCAACGCCGGGTCACAAAAACCAAAGCCGGGTCACAGAAACCAAAGCCGGATCACAGATGTCAGAATCTTTATCAAGAACCATACGGCTCAACCAGGCTCCTCTTGGCGTAACCCAACTCTCCCCGGAACACCCACCCAACGGGAAATGGAAAGCCAGGCGGATCCCGGTTCACCTCCCGCGCCCTGCTGACCGAACGGCTCGGAAGGCTGAGCCAAACAGACTCCTCTGGCCTGACCATCCTGCTGTCCGAACACACCATGTCCAACGCCAACGGACCTCCAACACCGTGTATCGACCAGCAAGATCTGCTGACAACAGCCCTGCTCCTTGGTCTGTTCTACGTGGCGACATCCAAGGATCGCCAGAAGAAGCACGTCCTCCACCTAACATGGAAGGACTCTGAAGAGCATAAGACAAAGTGCAGCCGCACCGCCCCCTTGCACCGCGCAGACACAGAAGTTGCAGCAGTAGCACAATGGCGGCTCCGGCTTCACGTCTTGCACCGTCCACCCTGATGGGTGTAGACACTTGTACTCTAATCCCCAGGACGAGTACTAATAGCAATAGGATCCCTGTACCCAATTGCCTCTGTCAATTCCTTCTCAATATCCTTCATCATCAATTGCCTCCGCTCAATTGCCGTTCCTCGCTTCATCGCTCTCATCACCTTAATCGTTGACTCCGCTCAATCATCTATCAGTTCCGCAAAGAGCATCGAGTCCAAAGCTGTTGTCTGATCCTCGTCTGCATCTCACATTCCTTAAAGTGTCCATTCACCGTGGAGCCTGAACCGCGGTAGTCCTCCGTCAAAGCGCTTCGGCTGCCAGCCTCGCTTCATCACTAAAAGTGTCACTCTTGATCACTCATGCTCAACGCTTTGTTGCTTCCGCTCCTTGCGTTGTTCTCTCCTGCCCGTATACTTCTGTTCCTGCTGTGACGTCATCTTCCGTCAGTCTCCCGCATCTTCGCGACAGCTTCCACGCCACTGTCTCCTCTGCATGCTCCACTGCTCACGTTTTCCTGACATGGCATCAGAGCCCAGAGAAACATCCGGGCACCATCATCGCCTCCTCCTTCTTCGTTGACACCTGAACCGCCCCACCGCGCCACACAGTTGATCATCAGCAGTCATTGCGCCATCACTCGCTTTCTTCCTCTACTGCAAGGTGGACGACGCTGTGTATGGGCACAGCATCCTAAACCTTTACAGCAGCATCATCTTCTCGTGCAGACGCCACTCCCTTCGCGCCGACATCCCTGACGCCTAAACCCGCTGAACCGAGCCTCGCCACCACCTAATGAATCACGACGTCACTCCAAACCAGCTACACTACCGTCACCTCGTCCCTCTCCCTTCTACAAAGGCTAAGGAAACTGTGTATGGGCATAGTCTCCAAAAGCTTTGCAACTTACACTCTCTCCATCGCAGCAGCAGCCGTCGGCAGCACAGCCTTCCGTAGCAGTGATGACATCCTTTGTCATTTAAACAACTCATGTCATCCTTCATCATGAGACTCTCTCAAGACAAAGAGTAGGCGCTTGGATGTCTCCTCTTCGGACTCGCAGCCTTTGTCGGCTCCATCCCTCGTGTCAACTATAGCCTCACCCTCGATCTCATCTGCTCCGGCATCATTGGCATTCTCCTTGTTGTCGGTTTTCTTCTGGTTCCTCTACCCAAACGAGCGACTGCCAATAAACTCCGATCATCTACGTCATCCAGTCAAAACCCTCCTACACCTGTGACACCATCTTCCTCCTTGGGAATCACTGCCTCAGCAGCAGTAGCACCTTCCTCCGCAGCTCATGCCACTAACACCATGTTGACCTTCGAGTGTACTCCACCTCCTTCAGAAGTCCTTCCTCCCTTCCACGATGCATACCTGGACTACTACTACGATGACTACCTCTATCTTGATGAGCCATTCTCCTCGCCCCAAGCCGCCTCCTCAACTACTGTCTCTGACCCTGCTGTCGCTATGGGTCTTCTTCGCTTTTATGTCACTCTAATCTTCTCCCGCGAGGAGCTAAACAAGTTCATGCTTCGCAACTACGGTACCTCCATTAGCGGCACCATCGCGCAGCAGACGAACACTTCCTCTACCACCGCGCCTCCGGTACCATAAACCAAGCTTCTCTTCCCCAATGAACCCGCACCACGCTTGCTATGCTCGCGTCCTGTCACCAAGACAACATATCGATACATCCCGTCTCCAAAGCGAGCACAGCTGTCCAGTACTACCTCGACCCTAACACCACCAACTCCCTCCACTATCCACAACTCCAAGGTTTTCTGTGAGAACTCAGTACCCTCCAATGCTCTCGCTTCACTGCCTTCTAAGAAACTTCTCCCTACACTGGCATCCGCTCTGCCAAGTCCCCTCACTTCCTCAGCAGACATAACAGCACTACCACCTGCCCCTGCAGTTCCTCCTGGTTTTCCTCAGTCAGCATCCCCTCCTCCAACATCACTGGTTGACACATTCTACTCAACCATTCCCACTGCTTCTCCCCTCTCAACAAACCTGTCCTGCACCTGTTGGACAAATTCTCATCTACATCCAGAGCCATCTAACTCTCATGAAAATCTAGCAGCTGAAATCCCTGTAACCCAACCAGTGCCACCATCAGACCATCTACCGCCTGCGGGACTCCCAAATGCAACCCCTCCCGTGACTCAGCTTGCTTCCATCTGGCAATTTCCCCTCAACCCTTCTGTCATTCAACTCTCTGCATTAATGGCATGCCTGCTGCCAAAATCAACCTCCCTGCCGACATCACTCCAGTCCTTTCTCCTTCCCCCAGCTATCCGAAGTATTACGGCTCCACCACAACCTTCACCCATCTGGAACTCTATCACCATTGCCCAGCTGCTGTCACTGTGTTATCAGCCTCCCTCTGAGCTCACCTCTGACTTAGCTCCTTTTTCGGACCTGCTCAAACAGGTTTTAAAGGCATGGATACAGGACCCTACCACTCCAGCTGCTTCTCTCTCTCGCCTACAGTTTCCTCAAACTGTGCAACCTGCTACCACTCAATCTCCTCATCCTCCCTTGGCTACTGAAAAACAACTATGGTCACTTCTTGGTTTCTTTCTTGCAAGCCGTGTGCTCTTGAAGGGGGATGTCGGAATCTTTATCAAGAACCACACGGCTCAACAGGCTTGTCTTGGCATGACCCAACTCTCCCCGTAACACCCACCTAACGGGAAATGGAAAAGCCAGGCGGATCCCGGTTCACCTCCCGCGCCCCGCTGACCGAACGGCTCGGAAGGCTTAGCCAATCAGACTCCTCTGGTCTGACCATCCGGCCGTCCGAACACACCACGTCCAACGCCAACGGACCTCTAACACCGCGTATCGACCAGCAATATCTGCCAACAACAGCCCTGCTCCCTGGTCTGTTCTACGTGGCGACATCCAAGGATCGGCAGAAGAAGCACATCCTCCACCTAACATGGAAGGACTCCGAAGAGCATAAGACGAAGTGCAGCCGCACCGCCCCCTCGCACCGCACAGACACAGAAGCTACAGCAGCAGCACAATGGCGGCTTCGGCTTCACGTCTCGCACCGTCCACCCTGATGGGCGTAGACACTTGTACTATAATCCCTAGGACTAGTACGAATAGCAGTAGGATCCCTGTACCCAATTGCCTCTGTCAATTCCTTCTCAATATCCTTCGTCATTAATTGCCTCCGCTCAATTGCCGTTCCTCGCTTCATCGCTCTCATCACCTTGATCGCAGACTGCGCTCAATCATCTTTCAGTTACGCAAAGAGCATCGAGTCCAAAGATTTTGTCTGATCCTCGTTTGCGTCGCACACTCCTTGAAGTGTCCATTCACCGTGGAGCCCAAACCGCGGTAGTCCTCTGTCAAAGTGCTTCGGCTGCAAGCCTCGCTTCATCACTAAAAGTGTCACTCTTGATCATTCATGCTCAGCGCTTCGTTGCTTCTTCTCCTTGCGGTGTTCTCTCCTGCCCGCATACTTCTGTTCCTGCTGTGACGTCATCTTCCGTCCGCCTCCCGCATCATCGCGACAGCTTCCACGCCACTTCCTCCTCGCGATTGTCAAGCTCACGCCGCGCCAAGCAGATACATTGCTCAGCACTGGCATCCTCAGTCTCATTTCCGTCTCCGGCATTCGATCGTTTACTCGACTTTTCTCTCAGCTAGCCCGTCCTCTTATCAATTCTCCATGGTTCTCACGCCACCCACCTCTGGCTCCCGGTTCGCTCGCCACATCACACAAAGCTTGGGAGCACATCGCAGGACTGCCTCTGCCATGGCTCGTCCGTCCAGCGCGGAGTCCGTGCATGCGAACAGGGGGGTGGTGGCATTACAAGGCGACCTGTCCAGCGGCATACCACAAACCGAGCCGTAGCCAGAACAACACACTCTGCACCACCCATGACGACAGTCTCACATGGGGCATCTCAGGCCCCCGGGACCCTTCTGTGCACCCAGCAACAGCACCAGCAGCAACTTCACCTGGAGCATCCCCGGCCGCCCGGGGCCCTTCCGTGTTACCTGGGACATCTCCGCCTCCTCGAGTTCCCTCCGCGTCCCCTGGGACACCTCTGGCCCAACGGGGTCCCTTTGCACCCTCGACGGCACTAGCGGCAACCTCACCTGGAGTAGCCCCAATATCGGACCCCTCCGCACCTCCAGCAACAGCAGCACCAACGGTCTCACCTAAAGTAACTCCAGTACCGGGCTCCTCCGCACCACCCACGACAACAGCTCCACCAGCATCACCGGCAGCATCACGAAGAGTACCTCCAACGCTGGCTCCCCCTGCATCGCCGGCACTGACCGCATCCGCAGGCGCACCACTGCCGCCTGGACCCTCTGCGCCAACAGCGCACTCTTCCTCCCCACCAGCCTCACGCGACAATCCGGCGCACGGCACACCACACCCCGCACTTAGTGCACGGTTCACACCTTGGCACTAGAGCATCACACTTTGGCACTAGGGCATCACTCTTTCACACTAGAGCATCACACTTTGGTACTAGAGTATCATTCCTTGGCGATAGAGCTTCACACTTTGGCACTAGAGCTTCACACGTTTGCACTAAAGCGACAACGTTGGCACTAGAGCTTCACACTTTGGTACTAGAGCATCACACTTTGGCACTAGAGCGTCACACATTGGCACTGAAGCTTCACACTTTGGCACTATAGCATCACACTTTGGGACTAGAGAATTTCACTTCGGTACTAGAGCATCACACTTTGGCACTAGAGCGTCACACTTTGTCACTTGAGAATCACACTTTGACACTAGAGCATCACACCTTGGCACTAGAGCATCACACCTTGGTATTAGAGCTTCACACATTGGCACTAGAGCATCACATATTGGCACTAGAGCATCACACTTTATCACTGGAGCGTCACACGTTGGCATTAGAGCGTCACACTTTGGCATTAGCACTTCACACTTTTGGCACTAGAGCGTCCCACTTTGGCACTAGATCATCACACTCTGGCACTAGAGCGTCACACTTTGGCACTAGAGCTTCACACTCTGGCACTAGATCGTCACGCTTTGGCACAAGAGCGTCCCAATCTTGCACTAGAGCGTCACATTTTGGCACTAGAGTGTCACACTTTGGCACTATAACGCCACACGTTGGCACTAGAGCTTCGCCCTTTGGCACAAGCGTCACACTTCAGCACTAAAGCTACACACTTTGGCACTATGTCTTCACACTTTGGCACTATAGCCTCACACTCTGGCACTATAGCTTCACACCTTGGCACTAGAGCATCACACTTTGGCACTAGAGTGTCACACTTTGATACTAGAGCATCACACTTTGGCACTAGAGCATTACACTTTGGCACTAGAGCTTCACACGTTGGCACTAGAGCGTCACACTTTGGCACTAAAGCTTCACACTTTGGCACTAGAGCATCACACTTTGGCACTAGATATTTTGACATTGGCACTAGAGCGTCACACTTTGGCACTAGAGCGTCACACTTTGGCACTTGAGAGTCACACTTTGACACTAGAGCATCACACTTTGGTACTAGAGCATCACACTTTGGTACTAGAGCTTCACATATTGGCAGTAGAGCATCACACTTTGGCACTAGAGCGTCACACATTGGCACTAGAGCGTCACACTTTGGCACTAGAGCATCACACTTTGGCAATAGCGCTTCACACTTTGGCTATAGAGTGTCACACTTTGGCACTAGCGCGTCACACTTTGGCACTGGAACTTTACACTTTGGCACTAGAGCGTCACACTTTGGCACTATAGCGTCACACGTTGGCACTAGAGTATCACATTTCTGCACTAGAGCGTCACACGTTGGCACTAGAGCGTCACACTTTGGCACTAGAGCTCCACACTTTGGCACTACAGTGTCACACTTTCGCACTAGAACGTCACGCTTTGGCACTAGAGCTGTACACTTTAGCACTAGACCATCATACTTTGGCACTAGAGTGTTCCACTTTGGCAGTGGAGTATCACACATTGACATTAGAGCTTCACACTTTGGCACTACAGCGTCACACTTGTGCACTACAGCGTCACACTTTGGTACTAGAGCGTCACACTTTTGCACTACAGCGTCACGCTTTGGTACTATAGCGTCACACTTTGGCACTAGAGCGTTATTCTTTGGCAATAGAGCGTCACACTTTGGCACTAGAGCGTCACACGCTGGCACTAGAGCGTAACAGTTTAGCAATAGAGCATCACACTCTGGCACTAGAGCGTCACACTTTGGCACTAGAGCTTCACACTTTGGGACTAGGGCGTTACACTTTGGAACTAGAGAGTCACACTTTGGCACTACAGCTTCACACTTTTGCACTAGAGCGTCACACTTTGGCACTAGAGCGTCACACTCTGGCACTAGAGCGTAACAGTTTAGCACTAGAGCATCACACTCTGGCACTAGAGCGTCACACTTTGGCACTAGTGCTTCACACTTTGGCACTAGGGCGTCACACTTTGGAACTAGAGCGTCACACTTTGGCACTAGAGCATCACACTTTGGCACTATAGCCTCACACTTTGGCACTAGACCGCCACACTTTCGTACTATAGCTTCACACTTTGGCACTGGAGCGTCACACTGGGGCACTAGGACATCACACTCTGGCACAAGAGCTTCGTATTGTGGCACTGGAGCGTCACACTTTGGCACTAGAGCGTCACAATTTGGCACTAGAGCGTCACACTTTGGCACTAGAGCGTCACCCTTTGGCACTATAGCGTCATACTGTGGCACTGGAGCATCACACTTTGGCACTAGGGAGTTACACTGTGGCACTAGCGCGTCACACTTTGGCACTAGAGCGTCACTCTTTGGCACTAGAACCTCACACTTTGGCACTAGACCATCACACTTTGGCACTATAGCTTCATCCTTTGGCACTATAGTGTCACACTTTGGCACTAGAACATCACACTTTGGCACAACAGCTTCGCATCTTGGCACTAGAGTGTCACACTTTGGCACTAGAGCGTCACACTTTGGCACTACAACGTCACACTTTGGCACTAGAGCATCACACTTTGCCACTAGATCGTCATACTGTGGCACTAGAGCATCACACTTTGGCACTAGAGCTTCACACTTCGGCACTAGAGCGTCACATTTTGGTACTAGAGCGTCATACTTTGGTGCTCATATTAGCCACACCGTGCCACTACGTATTGAAGTTCTTTGTCCTTTATAGTCAATGCATAGGCTTCTTAAACCATTGCCTCTCCCTCTGACCATTTGTGACTCGTGTTACGAGTTGTCAATGTTGACCACACATAGTGGACTTATTCGGTCGTAGTCAGTGACGTATGCATCCTTTGGTGGGTCACTGTGCACGCTAAGCATACCCTGCCCCTGCTTGTTGAAGGTCTTTATACTTGCTAGTTGATAACTAGTGTTCCCAAACCATTGTTTTCCCTTCTGACCATTTGTGACTCATGTTATGCGTTTTTAACATTGACCACACACTGTGAAATTCTTTTGGTCATGGTTTGTGACATATGCATACGTTGGTTGGTCCCTGTGCATTGAAGCCACATTGTGCCACTACATATTGAAGGTATTTGTACTTGCTAGTCGATAACTAGTATTCACAAACCATTACCTTCCACCATGACTATTTGTGACCCGTGTTATGAGTTGTCAACGTTTACCACACTTAGTGACATTATCTGGTCATGGTCAGTGACATATGCCTACTTTGGTTGGTCATCGTGCATGGTCTCCACACCGTGCCACAACTTATTGAAGCCCCTTGTGCTTGCTATGTGATACTTGGTGTTCCCAAACCATTATTTCCCCTTCTCACCATTTGTCACTCGTATTATGAGTTGTCAGCGTTGACCACACATAGCGGATTTCTCTGGTGAAAGGCAGTACATATGCCTACTCTGGTCGGTCATTGTGCAGGGTCTCCACACTGTAATACTAGTGACTGAAGATCGTTCTACTTGGTAGTTGAGAACCGATATTCCCATAGCATTATTTCCTCTCCTGACCGTTTGTGACTCGTGTTATGGTTGGTCAACGTTGACCACCCATATTGAAATTCTCTGGTCATGATCAGTGACATATGCCTAGTTTGGTTGTCTGGTGTGCATATTGGCCACATTGTGCCACTATGTATTGAAGTTCTTTGTCAAATCTAGTCAATACATAGGCTTCCTAAACCATTGTCTCTCCCTCTGACCATTTGTGACTTGTGTTATGAGTTGTCAATGTTGACCACACATAGTGGACTTATTCAGTCGTAGTCAGTGACGTATGCATCCTTTGGTTGGTCACTGTGCACGCTAGCCATACCGTGTCACTGCTTGTTGAAGGTCTTTGTACTTGCTAGTTGATAACTAGTGTTCCTAACCCGTTGTTTTCCCCTCTGACCATTTGTGACTCGTGTTATGCGTTTTCAACGTTGACCGCATTAAGTGAAATTTGTTGGTCATAGTTAGTGACATATACATACTTTGGTTGGTCACTGTGCATTGAAGCCACATTGTGCCACTACATATTGAAGGTATTTGTACTTGCTAGTCGATAACTAGTACTGACAAACCATTATCTTCCACCCTGACCATTTGTGACTCGTGTTATGAGTTGTCAAAGTTTACCACATTTAGTGACATTATTTGGCCATGGTCAGTGACATATGCCTACTTTGGTTGGTCATCATGCACGGTCTCCTCACCGTGCCACAGCGTATTACAGCCCCGTGTTCTTGCTATTTGATACTTGGTGTTCCCAATCCATTGTTTCCCCCTCTGACCATTTGTGACTCGTATATGAGTTGTCAACGCAAACCACACACAGCAGATTTCTTTGGTCAAAGGCAGTACATATGCCTACTTTGGTCGGTCATTGTGCATGGTAGCCACACCATGCTACTACTGACTGAAGTTCGTCGTACTTGGTAGTTGAGAACCGATATTACCATAGCATTGTTTCCTCTCCTGACCGTTCGTGACTCGTGTTATGCTTGGTCAACGTTGACCACCCATATTGAAAATCTCCGGTCATGATCAGTTACATATGCCTAGTTTGGTTGTTTGGTGGGCATATTAGCCACACCCTGCCACTACGTATTGAAGTTATTTGTCCTTTCTGGTCAATACATAGGCTTCCTAACCATTGTCTCTCCCTCTGACCATTTGTCACTCGTGTTATGAGTTGTCAATGTTGACCACACATAGTGGACTTATTCAGTCGTAGTCAGTGACGTATGCATCCTTTGGTTGGTCACTGTGCACGCTAGCCATACCGTGCCACTGCTTGTTGAAGGTCTTTGTACTTGCTAGTTGATAACTAGTGTTCCCAACCCATTGTTTTCCCCTCTGACCATTTGTGACTC
>SZWC01001483.1:80290-105662 GCA_023375785.1 Penium margaritaceum
GCTCTAGTGCCAAAGTGTGACGCTCTTGTGCCAAAGTGTGACGCTCTAGTGCCAAAGTATGACGCTCTAGTGCCAAAGTGTGACGTTCTAGTACTAAAGTGTGATGCTCTACTACCAAAGTGCGACGCTCTATTGTCAAAATGTGACGCTCTAGTGCCAAAGTGTGACGTTCTAGTACTAAAGTGTGATGCTCTACTGCCAAAGTGTGACGCTCTAGTGTCAAAATGTGACGCTCTAGTGCCAAAGTGTGTGGCAGCCGAAGCGGAGGACTCTGGTGATGATCAAGCTGATGAGGAGATCCACCGGAAGGATCCGGCGGATGAGGCACCAAGGGTGCCAAGGCGCGCACTCCCGGTAGAATGTGCAACGGGCGTTGGTGGAAAATCCACTGGACGCGCCGTCCGTCCGGGCGATGTTTCTTCGGAGCGGGAGAGATCCGCGGGGAGCCGTCCGATCGATGATGATGCAGAGCGTGTTGAGACGGAGGGATCGCAGCAGAGCGACGATGCGCCACCAAAAGTACCGCACCACAGCGGGAGGCAGCGAAAAGCGGGGAAGCGCTTCGACGCAAGCACCGGTCGATGGATCGGCATGACGCGGTGCATGCTGGGTGCATTAACGGAGCCGACTACCATGCAAGAAGTGCTTGCGCGGCCTAAGAGGGGTCAATGGGACGCAGCCATCAAATATGAGCTGGCGTCCATCACGGAAAATGATACATGGGAGCTGGTTGACAGGCCGAAATATGCCAAGGTCATCGGCTCAAAGTGGCTCTTCAAGACCAAGTTCACAAAGGAAGGTGTGGTTGACAAGTAGAAGGCGTGGCTGGTGGCGAAAGGTTACGCACAGCGTAAAGGGGAGCACTACCATGAGACATTTGCTCCCGTCGCCAAGCTCACAAGCATCCAAGCGATCCTTGCGGTGGCGGCCGCAAAGGACATGGAGCTCCACCAAATGGACGTAAAGACGGCCTTCCTCAACGGCATCATAGAAAAAGAGATCTACATGGAGGTACCGGAGGGGGTGGAGGCGCCGGAGGGCAAGGTGTGCAAGCTGCGGAAGTCCTTGTATGGGCTAAAACAATCGCCCAGATGCTGGTACCAACGGATGGACAGCTTCATGGCACAACTCGGGTTCAAGCGCTGTGAGGCGGATCACAGCGTGTACGTGCGGCGCGACAAACAGCTCCATCAGATTGTGCACTCTATGTGGACGACCTGATTGTGTGCTCGACGGATTTGCCGAGCCTATAGCAGCTGAAAGAGCAGCTGAGCAGCAGATTCCAGATGTCAGACATGGGGGAGCTGGAGTACTACCTCGGGGTGAGCATTACGCGGAACCGGAGTGCGCGCACGCTTGAGCTGGGACAGGCCAAATACGTGGCCGAGGTGCTTAAGCGGTATGATATGGCGGACTGCAAACCAGCTGGCAGTCCGGTCTCCACGACCTGTGAACTGAGTGCGGCAATGGCGCCGCAGACAAAAGAAGAACGGGAGGATATGGCAGGAGTGCCCTACCAATCGGCGGTGGGCAGCCTCATGTACGCCATGGTGGCGACTCGACCAGACCTGGCCTACGGGGTGGGCCAAGTGAGCAGGTACGTTGCCGATCCAGGGCCACTACACTGGCAGGCGGTCAAGCGCATCCTCCGCTACCTGCAAGCGATGCGGCATGCGTGCTTGAGGTTCGACGGCAAGGGGCGGGCGGACTCCTTGCGCCTGGTCTGTTACACAGACGCAGACTACGCTGGCGATGTGGACAAGCGGAAGTCCACATCCGGCTACGTGTTCTTCCTTGTTGGTGCAGCGGTCTCGTGGTGTAGCAGAAAGCAAGAATGCGTCGCCATCTCAACGGTAGAAGCAGAGTACATCGCGCTGGTTGAGGCGGTCAAGGAGGCGGTGTGGCTCCGCAGATTGCTGGGGGAGCTGGGCGTGCAGCAGCAGGAGCCTATGGTGGTGCAAGAGGATAACACAAGCTCAATCTTGCTGACCAACAACCCGACGCAGCACAGGAGGACGAAGCACATTGACGTTATCATTACGCACGGGACATGGTTGAAAAGGGGCAGGTGGTGCTGCAACACTGCAGCACGCACAACATGCTTGCGGATTACTTCACCAAAGCGCAACCCGTGGACCGGCACACATTAAACGTGGCCGGACTTGGGATGACCAGCTACGATGGGCTGGAGGGCGCAGCGGAAGATGAGTGAGAGCATGCAGGAGCAGCGGGCATGGCAGGTGTAAGGGGGGGAATGTTGTAGATTTGCCCCTCTGCATGCCCAAGTGCGGCGCCGGGAGGCGCCGCCGAGCCGCCAGAGAGAGGAAATGCCTCGTCAACGGATCTGGCAACTTGATCATTGCTTGGATCCTAAAATGGAGGATTGCCCCTGAATGTTGACAAGTTGCTGAATCCGGTGGAAGTTATATCACCGGAATCGGACTAGTAACGAGGGAGATATGGGCTTCCAAAGTTGTGGTGTGCGCGGCGGTTCTGGGAGCCGGCCGCGGTTCGACTTCCGGTGAATTATTGACCGGAACGAGTAACAAAATGCCATCTGGGGATTTTGCTCCGGAAGGTCTGCCAAGGCGTCCGGTGGATGATCCACCGAATTTCAGGAGTGCAGTTTGTTACTGAGGGACTTAGCCAAAATCCTGGCTCGGAGTCCGACACTCAGAAGTACGGTTTGTTACTCGGGGACTTAGTCAAAATTCTGACTGGAGGTCCGCGAACAGGTTTCGACCCACATCAATCCCCGTCACCAAAGTCGATGATTAACGCATCGAGACAGACCCCAAAGGCGCAAGGGGCGCCGCCACTATGCGTAGGGACATCTGCGCCCCCGGAATGGCACTTTGATGGGTCCTTGATGTGTGAGGGCGCCTCGGCGGGCGACGTGGTACGCGCCGCCGACAGAGTGGCTGATTTGGGGTGCTGCGCTCCGGATGACGTAGCGGGAGCTACGGTGATCCGAATCGCACACGGTTTGGTGCGTTTGAAATCTCATGACTATCCCTACAAATGTTCAGATCATGTCCATGTTCAAAAACCAATGCAAAATTGCGTTCTTCCCTTCGCAAAAGTGACTGTCTCGCACTTGTCTTCAACTGCCAGAAACATAGCGTGAGGCGACCAGAACGCTCACGCTGACACTCAGAACCTGCACAAAAGTAGTCGTGAACGCAGAAGACCCGTCGGGGCACGTTGGAACTGCCTCCACCCGGGGGCCGGTTTCTGACATGTGCCACTACATATTGAAAGTATTTGTACTCGTAGTCAATAACTAGTATTCACAAACCATTACCTTCCACCCTGACCTTTTGTGACCCGTGTTATGAGTTGTCAAAGTTTACCACACTTAGTGACAGTATTTGGTCATGGTCAGTGACATATGCCTACTTTGGTTGGTCATCGTGCATGGTCTCCACACCGTGCCACAACGTATTAAAGCCCCTTGTGCTGGCTATGTGATACTTAGTGTTCCCAAACCATTGTTCCCCCCTCTGACCATTTGTGACTCGTATTATGAGTTGTCAACATTGACCACATACCGCGGATTTCTTTGGTCAAAGGCAGTACATATGCCTACTTTGGTCGTTCATTGTGCATGGTGGCCACACCGTGCTACTACTGACTGAAGGTCGTTGTACTTGGTAGTTGGCATCTAGTATTTCCAACCCATTGTTTCCCCCTCTGACAACTCGTGACCCATATTATGGGTTGTCAACGTTGACCAAACATAGTAAAATTATTTGGTCATGGTAAGTGGCACATGCCTAATCTGGTTGGTCATTGTGCATGGTAGCCACACCGTTCCACTACTTGTTGAAAGGCTTTGCACTTGCTAGTCCATAAAAAGAAACAGGTTTCTCCCCTTGACACCAGGTCGGTTTTTGTTGATTTGCTACGCGTAGGTCCCTTCACTGGAATACGCCC
The DNA here is from genome assembly GCA_023375785.1 of Penium margaritaceum. NCBI lineage: Eukaryota > Viridiplantae > Streptophyta > Zygnematophyceae > Desmidiales > Peniaceae > Penium > Penium margaritaceum. The sequence continues at coordinate 84,227 of SZWC01001483.1, forward strand.
TCCCACCCCCCCTAGAGGGAAGTTCCGTGGACGACCTGGAGGACAGATTTGCGACCGCATTATGACACCCCCCCTACCCCCCACAGCTTAGGCTCGAAGGTAGAGTTGAGGTATCACAACACGGCCGCCCCCCCCCCAGGTCGCGAGCCTATTCTATATTGCGCGTACAAGGATTCAAACATTGGACCTATCGCTCGAGAATCTAGCTCTATAAGCAGTAAGCCAACTCGCACGGTGTTCATATGATGTCCAAATGACATTATAAGGGTTCCTATGGGTAAAGGGCATAATATAAGGGGGTGTAAGATTAACGGGTAGTTTTCTAAATTATGAATGATAACAAAATTAGTTTATTCATAAAAACTTGACGTAGACCGAATTTCAAATTTTGCAACTTTGAGCTTGAATAACCTCTCAGCCATAGCTCCGATTGACCAGCCGTAAGAAGGAAAGTTGACAACACACAGTGAAACTCTTTTTATGATATTCAGTGACAAAAGAATGGTTTGGTTGGTCATTGTGCATGGTAGCCACACCGTGCGACCACTTATCGAAGGCCTTTGTACTTGCTAGTCAATACCAAGTATTCCCAAACCATAGTTTATCCCTCTACCCATTTTTTACTTGTATTATGAGTTGTGAATGTTGACCACACACACGAAACTTCTTTGGTCATGAGCAGTGATGTATGCCTACTTGGGTAGGTCATTGTGCACGGTAGCCACACCGTGCCAATACATACAAAAGATATTTGTATTTGCTAGAACATACATGGCGTTTTGAAACCATTGTTTCCTCCTCTGACCATTTGTGACTCGTGTTATGCGTTTTCAACGTTGACCACATGGAGTGAAATGTGTTGGTCATGGTTAGTGACATATGCATACTTTGGCTGGTCACTGTGCATTGAAGCCACATTGTGCCACTACATATTGAAGGTATTTGTACTTGCTAGTCGATTACTAGTATTCACAAACCATTACCGTCCACCCTGCCCATTTGTCACTCGTGTTATGAGGTGTCAAAGTTTACCACACTCAGTGACATTATTTGGTCATGGTCAGTGACATATGCCTACTTTGGTTGGTCATCGTGCATGGTCTCCACACCGTGCCACAGCGTATTGAAGCCCCTTTTGCTTGCTATTTGATACTTGGTGTTCCCAAATCATTGTTTCCCCCTCTGACCATTTGTGACTCGTATTATGAGTTGTCAACGTTGACCACACACAGCGGATTTCTTTGGTCAAAGGCAGTACATATGCCTACTTTGGTCGGTCATTGTGCATGGTAGCCACACCGTGCTACTACTGACTGAAGGTCGTTGTACTTGGTAGTTGAGAACCGATATTCCCATAGCATTGTTTCCTNTGGTCATGATCAGTGACATATGCCTAGTTTGGTTGTTTGGTGTGCATATTAGCCACACCGTGCCACTACGTATTGAAGTTCTTTGTCCTTTCTAGTCAATACATAGGCTTCTTAACCATTGTCTCTCCCTCTGTCAATTTGTGACTCGTGTTATGAGTTGTCAATGTTGACCACACATAGTGGACTTATTCGGTCGTAGTCTGTGACGTATGCATCCTTTGGTTGGTCAATGTGCACGCTAGCCATACCGTGCCACTGCTTGTTGAAGGTCTTTGTACTTGCTAGTTGAAAACTAGTGTTACCAACCCATTGTTTTCCCCTCTGACCATTTGTGACTCGTGTTATGCGTTTTCAACGTTGACCACACACTGTGAAATTATTTTGGTCATGGTTAGTGATATATGCATACTTTGGTTGGTCACTGTGCATTGAAGCCACATTGTGCCACTACATATTGAAGGTATTTGTACTTGCTAGTAGATAACTAGTATTCACAAACCATTATCTTCCACCCTGACCATTTGTGACTCGTGTTATGAGTTTTCAAAGTTTACCACACTTAGTGACAGTATTTGGTCATGGTCAGTGACATATGCCTACTTTGGTTGGTCATCGTGCATGGTCTCCACACCGTGCCACAACGTATTGAAGCCCCTTGTTCTTGCTATTTGATACTTGGTGTTCCCAGAGCATTCTTTCCCCCTCTGACCATTTGTGACTCCTATTATGATTTGTCAACGTTGATCACACACAACGGATTTCTTTGGTCAAAGGCAGTACATATGCCTACTTTGGTCGGTTATTGTGCATGGTAGCCACACCGTGCTACTACTGACTGAAGGTCGTTGTACTTGGTAGTTGAGAACCGATATTTCCATAGCATTGTTTCATCTCCTGTCAGCTTGTGACTCGTGTTATGGTTGGTCAACATTGACCACCCATATTGAAATTCTCTGGACATCATCTGACATATGCCTAGTCTGGTTGTTTGGTGTGCATATTAGCCACACCGTGCCACTTGTTGGCCTGAGGGTGAGTGTGCACCCTGGAGGGTCCCTAGCAATGGCTGGTTCACACCACCAAATGTTTTTGGAGAGACTGAAACTGTGGAGGCAACTCGTTCCAATGATGGCAGAAAACTAGTCAGAGAGTGTGGCAACAGTTTTGGCCTCAATTGACTGGGAATGAACACTTTAATCAAGGCTCACAAGCAGTGGCATTTTATAGCCACTGATCTAAGCTTTCCAGAACACCAAAGCATGCCAGATTTGAAGCTTCCTAGCAGATTCTATTGCTTCTAGAGTGGCCCTTGGTAGGCTGTCCATTTCCCACCTAGGAAGGCATCCCTTCCCTCCTCTAGAAGCTTCTGCCCCTTCCTAGATTCCTCAGCTTGCTTCTAGTAGGAAGGAAGGTGTCCAGAAGACCAAGACACATCTAGATGCCTTGTAGGACAAGTCACCCCTTCTAGAAGGTGTGCCACCTTCCTGGACCCTCACCTGGCCTTCTAGAAACTTAAAGAGGAACTCTACAGGTTGAGCTAGCTTCCTGGCATCTATTTTCCACCTCCCTTGAGGCAGGGCAGAATTTCATCTTGTGGGACTTGAACCCGGGCCCGTGCCTCTAGAGGTGGACACCATTAACCACTAAGCCACTAAGGCTTGTCTTTTTGGTGTTCCTTTTTGGAGTCACTCCTGCCATGGTGAGGAGCATTACTCCAACACCACTGCGTGTTGAAGTTCTTTGTCCGTTCTACTCAATACATAGGCTTCTTAAACCATTGTCTCTCCATCTGACCATTTGTGACTCGTGTTACGAGTTGTCAATGTTGACCACACATAGTGGACTTATTAGGTCTCAGTCAGTGACGTATGCATCCTTTGGTTGGTCACTGTGCACGCTAGCCATACCCTGCCACTGCTTGTTGAATGTCTTTGTACTTGCTAGTTGATATCTAGTGTTATCAAACCATTGTTTTCCCCTCATAACATTTGTGACTCATGTTATGCGTTGTCAACGTTGACCACACACTGTGGAATTCTTTTGGTCATGGTTTGTGACATATGCATACATTGGTTGGTCACTGTGCATTGAAGCCACATTGTGCCACTACATATTGAAGGTATTTGTACTTGCTAGTCGATAACTAGTAATCACAAACCATTTCCTTCCACCCTGGCCATGTGTGACCCGTGTTATGAGTTGTCAACGTTTACCACACTTAGTGACATTATTTGGTCATGGACAGTGACATATGCGTACTTTGGTTGGTCATCGAGCATGGTCTCCACACCGTGCCACAACTTATTGAAGCCCCTTGTGCTTGCTATGTGATACTTGGTATTCCCAAACCATTGTTTCCCCCTCGGACCATTTGTGACTCGTATTATGAGTTGCAAGCGTTGACCACACGAAGCGGATTTCTTTGGTCAAAGGCAGTACATATGCCTACTTTGGTCGGTCATTGTGCATGGTAGCCACACCGTGCTACTACTGACTAAAGGTCGTTGTACTTTGTAGTTGAGAACCGATACTCCCATGGCATTGTTTCCTCTCCTGACCGTTTGTGACTCGTGTTATGGTTGGTCAACGTTGACCACCCATATTGGAATTCTCTTGACATCATCTCACATATGCCTAGTCTGGTTGTTTGGTGTGCATATTAGCCACACCGTGCCACTACATATTGAAGTTCTTTATCCGTTCTAGTCGATACATAGGCTTCTTAAACCATTGTCTCTTCCTCTGACCATTTGTGACTCGTGTTCAAGTTGTCAATGTTGACCACACATAGTGGAATTATTCGGTCGTTATCAGTGACGTATGCATCCTTTGGTTGGTCACTGTGCACGCTAGCCATACCGTGCCACTGCTTGTTGAAGGTCTTTGTACTTGCTAGTTGATAACTAGTGTCCCCAAACCATTGTTTTTCCATCTGACCATTTGTGACTCATGTTATGCGTTTTCAATGTTGACCACGCACTGTGAAATTCGTTTGGTCGTGGATTGTGACATATGCATACTTTGGTTTGTCACTGTGCATTGAAGCCACATTCTGCCACTACATATGGAAGGTATTTGTACTTGCTAGTCGATAACTGGTATTGACAAACCATTACCGTGCACCCTGACCATTTGTGACCCGTGTTATGGGTTTTCAAAGTTTACCACACTTGGTGACAGTATTTGGTCATGGTCAAGGACATATGACTACTTTGGTTGGTCATCGTGCATGGCCTCCACACCGTGCCACAACGTATTGAAGCCCCTTGTGCTTGCTATTTGATACTTGGTGTTCCCAAACCATTCTTTCCCCCTCTGACCATTTGTGACTCGTATTATGAGTTGTCAACGATGACCACACACAGCGGAATTCTTTGGTCAAAGGCAGTACATATGCCTACTTTGGTCGGTCATTGTGCATGGTAGCCACATCGTGCTACTACTGACTGAAGGTCGNTTTGTGACCCGTGTTATGAGTTGTCAAAGTTTACCACACTTAGTGACAGTATTTGGTCATGGTCAGTGACATATGCCTACTTTGGTTGGTCATCGTGCATGGCCTCCACACCGTGCCACAACGTATTGAAGCCCCTTGTGCTTGCTATTTGATACTTGGTGTTCCCAAACCATTCTTTCCCCCTCTGACCATTTGTGACTCGTATTATGAGTTGTCAACGATGACCACACACAGCGGAATTCTTCGGTCAAAGGCAGTACATATGCCAATTTTGGTCGGTCATTGTGCATGGTAGCCACATCGTGCTACTACTGACTGAAGGTTGTTGTAATTAGTAGGTGAGAACCGATATTCCCATATAATTGTTTCATCTCCTGACCGTTTGGGACTCGTGGTATGGTTGGTAAACGTTGACCACCCATATTGAAATTCTCTGGACATCATCTTACATATGCCTAGTTTGGTTGTTTGGTGCGCATATTAGCCACACCGTGCCACTACGTATTGAAGTTCTTTGTCCTTTCTAGTGAATACATAGGCTTCTTAAACCATTGTCTCTCCCTCTGACCATTTGTGACTCGTGTTATGAGTTGTCAATGTTCACCACACATAGTGGACTTATTCAGTCGTAGTCAGTGATGTATGCATCCTTTGGTTGGTCACGATGCACGCTCGCCATACCGTGCCACTGCTTGTTGAAAGTCTTTGTACTTGCTAGTTGATAACTAGTGTTCCCAACCCATTGTTTTCCCCTCTGACCATTAGTGACTCATGTTATGCGTTGTCAACGTTGACCACACACTGTGAAAATATTTTGGTCATGGTTTGTGACATATGCATACTTTGGTTGGTCACTGTGCATTGAAGCCACATTGTGCTGTTGTAGATTTGCCCCTCTGCATGCCCAAGTGCGGCGCCGGGAGGCGCCGCCGAGCCGCCAGAGAGAGGAAATTCCTCGTCGACGGATCGGGCAACTTGATGATTACTCGGATCCTAAAATAAAGGATGTCCCCTGAACGTTGACGAGTTGCTGAATCCGGTGGAAGTTGTTTCACCGGAATCGGACTAGTAACAATGGAGGTATGGGCTTCCAAAGTTGGGGTGTGCGCGACGGTTATGGGAGCCGGCCGCGGTTCGACTTCCGGTGAATTATGGACCGAAACGAGTAACAAAATGCCATCTGGGGATTTTGCTCCGGAAGGTCTGCTGAGGCGTCCGGTGGATGATCCGCCGGATTTCAGGAGTGCAGTTTGTTACTGAGGGACTTAGCCAAAATCCTGGCTCGGAGTCCGAAACTCAGTATTACGGTTTGTTACTCGGGGACTTCGTCAAAATTTTGACTGGAGGTCCGCGAACAGGTTTCGACCCACATCAATCCCCATGACCAAAGTTGATGATTAACTCATCGAAACAGACCCCAAAGGCGCAAGGGGCGCCGCCACTACGCGTAGGGACATCTGCGCCTCCGGAGTGGCGTTTTGATGGGTCCTTGATGTGTGAGGGCGCCTCGGCGGGCGACGTGGTGCGCGCCGCCGACAGAGCGGCTGATTTGGGATGCTGCGCTCTGGATGACGTAGCGGGAGCTACGGTGATCCGAATCGCACACGGTTTGGTGCGTTGGAGAGCTAATGACTAGCCCTACAAATGTTCAGATTATGTCCATGTTCAAAAACTAATGCAAAATCGCATTCTTCCTTTTGCAAAAGTGACTGTCTCGCACTTGTCTTCAATTGCCAGAAACATAGCGCGAGACGACCAGAAAGCTCACGCAGAGACTCAGAACCTGCACAAAAGTAGCCGTGAACGCAGAAGACCCGTTGTGGCACGTTGGAACTGCCTCCACCCGGGGGCCGGTTTCTGACATGTGCCACTACATATTGAAAGTATTTGTACTTGCTAGTCAATAACTAGTATTCACAACCCATTACCTTCCACCCTGACCTTTTGTGACCCGTGTTATGAGTTGTCAAAGTTTACCACACTTAGTGACAGTATTTGGTCATGGCCAGTGACATATGCCTACTTTGGTTGGTCATCGTGCATGGTCTCCACACCGTGCCACAACGTATTGAAGCCCCTTGTGCTGGCTATGTGATACTTGGTGTTCCCAAACCATTGTTTCCCCCTCTGACCATTTGTGACTCGTATTATGAGTTGTCAACATTGACCACACACCGCGGATTTCTTTGGTCAAAGGCAGTACATATGCCTACTTTGGTCGGTCATTGTGCATGGTAGCCACACCGTGCTACTACTGACTGAAGGTCGTTGTACTTGGTAGTTGGCATCTAGTATTCCCAACCCATTGTTTCCCCCTCTGACAAATCGTGACCCACATTATGGGTTGTCAATGTTAACCACACATAGTAAAATTATTTGGTCATGGTAAGTGGCACATGCCTGATTTGGTTGGTCATTGTGCATGGTAGCCACACCGTTCCACTACTTGTTGAAAGGCTTTGCACTTGCTAGTCCATAAATAGAAAAAGGTTTCTCCCTTTGACACCAGGTCGGTTTTTGTTGATTTGTTACGCGTAGGTGCCTTCACTGGAATGCTCCCTTCCACCCCCCTAGAGGGAAGTTTTGTGGACGACCTGGAGGACAGATTTGCGACCGCATTATGACACCCCCCCTACCCCCCACTGCTTAGGCTCGAAGGTAGGGTTGAGGTATCACAACACCCCCCCCCCCCAGGTCGCAAGCTTATTCTATATTGTGCGTACGAGGATTCAAACCGAGGACCTATCGCTCGCGAATCTAGCTCTATAAGCACTAAGCCAACTCGCACGGTGTTCATATGATGTCGAAATGACAGTATAAGGGTTCCTGTGGACAAAGGGCATAAAACAAGGGGGGTGTAAAATGAACGGGTAGTTTTCACAATTACGAATGATAACAAAATTAGTTTATTCATAAAAAATTGACGTAGACTGAATTTCACATTTTGCAACTTTGAGCTTGAATAACCTCTCAACCATAGCTCCGATTGACCAGCCGTAAGAAGGAAAGTTGACAACACACAGTGAAACTCTTTTTATGATATTCAGTGACACAGGAATGCTTTGGTTGGTCATTGTGCATGGTAGCCACACCGTGCCACCACTTATCGAAGGTCTTTGTACTTGCTAGTCAATACCAAGTATTCCCAAACCATTGTTTCTCCCTCTGTCCATTTTTTACTTGTATTATGAGTTGTGAATGTTGACCACACACACGAAACTTCTTTGGTCACGAGAAGTGATGTATGCATAATTGGGTAGGTCATTGTGCACGGTAGCCACACCGTGCCAATACACACAAAGGATATTTGTACTTGCTAGAAGATACATAGCGTTTTGAAACCATTGTTTCCTCCTCTAACCATTTGTGACTCGTGTTATGCGTTTTCAACGTTGACCACATGAAGTGAAATGTGTTGGTCATGGTTAGTGACATATGCATACTTTGGTTGGTCACTGTGCATTGAAGTCACATTGTGCCACTACATATTGAAGGTATTTGTACTTGCTAGTCAATTACTAGTATTCACAAACCATTACCGTCCACCCTGCCCATTTGTGACTCGTGTTATGAGGTGTCAAAGTTTACCACACTTAGTGACGTTATTTGGTCATGGTCAGTGACATATGCCTACTTTGGTTGGTCATCGTGCATGGTCTCCACACCGTGCCACAGCGTATTGAAGCCCCTTGTGCTTGCTATTTGATACTTGGTGTTCCCAAACCATTTTTTCCCCCTCTGACCATTTGTGACTCGTATTATGAGTTGTCAACGTTGACCACACACAGCGGATTTCTTTGGTCAAAGGCAGTACATATGCCTACTTTGGTCGGTCATTGTGCATGGTAGCCACACCGTGCTACTACCGACTAAAGGTCATTGTACTTGGTAGTTGAGAACCAATATTCGCATAACATTGTTTCCTATCCTGACCGTTTGTAACTCGTGTTATGGTTGGTCAACGTTGACCACCCATATTGAAATTTCGTGGACATCATCTCTCGTATGCCTGGTCTGGTTGTTTGGTGTGCGTATAAGCCACACCGTGCCACTGCGTATTGAAGTTCTTTGTCCTTTCTAGTAAATACATAGGCTTCTTAAACCATTGTCTCTCCCTCTGACCATTTGTAACTCGTGGTACGAGTTGTCAATGTTGACCACACATAGTGGAATTATTCGGTCGTAGTCAGTGACGTATGCATCCTTTGGTTGGTCACTTTGCACGCTAGCCATACCGTGCCACTGCTTGTTGAAGGTCTTTGTACTTGCTAGTTGAAAACTAGTGTTACCAACCCATTGTTTTCCCCTCTTACCATTTGTGACTCGTGTTATGCGTTTTCAACGTTGACCACACACTGTGAAATTCTTTTGGTCATGGTTAGTGACATATGCATACTTTGGTTGGTCATTGTGCATTGAAGCCACATTGTGCCACTACATATTGAATGTATTTGTACTTGCTAGTGGATAACTAGTATTCACAAACCATTATCTTCCACACTGACCATTTGTGACTCGTGTTATGAGTTGTCAAAGTTTACCACACCTAGTGACAGTATTTGGTCATGGTCAGTGACATATGCCTACTTTGGTTGGTCATCGTGCATGGTCTCCACACCGTGCCACAACGTATTGAAGCCCCTTGTGCTTGCTATTTGATACTTGGTGTTCCCAGAGCATTCTTTCCCCCTCTGACCATTTGTGACTCCTATTATGATTTGTCAACGTTGACCACACACAACGGATTTCTTTGGTCAAAGGCAGTACATATGCCTACTTTGGTCGGTCATTGTGCATGGTAGCCACACCGTGCTACTACTGACTGAAGGTCGTTGTACTTGGTAGTTGAGAACCGATATTTCCATAGCATTGTTTCATCTCCTGACAGCTTGTGACTCGTGTTATGGTTGGTCAACGTTGACCACCCATATTGAAATTCTCTGGACATTATCTGACATATGCCTAGTCTGGTTGTTTGGTGTGCATATTAGCCACACCGTGCCACTGCGTGTTGAAGTTCTTTGTCCGTTCTACTCAATACATAGGCTTCTTAAACCATTGTCGCTCCATCTGACCATTTGTGACTCGTGTTACGAGTTGTCAATGTTGACCACACATAGTGGACTTATTAGGTCTCAGTCAGTGACGTATGCATCCTTTGGTTGGTCACTGTGCACTCTAGCCATACCCTGCCACTGCTTGTTGAATGTCTTTGTACTTGCTAGTTGATAACTAGTGTTCTCAAACCATTGTTTTCCCCTCTAAAAATTTGTGACTCATGTTATGCGTTGTCAACGTTGACCACACAAAGTGAAATTCTTTTGGTCATGGTTTGTGACATATGCATACATTGGTTGGTCACTGTGCATTGAAGCCACATTGTGCCACTACATATTGAAGGTATTTGTACTTGCTAGTCGATAACTAGTAATCACAAACCATTTCCTTCCACCCTGACCATGTGTGACCCGTGTTATGAGTTGTCAACGTTTACCACACCAGTGACATTATTTGGTCATGGTCAGTGACATATGCGTACTTTGGTTGGTCATCAAGCATGGTCTCCACACCGTGCCACAACTTATTGAAGCCCCTTGTGCTTGCTATGTGATACTTGGTATTCCCAACCCATTGTTTCCCCCTCGGACCATTTGTGACTCGTATTATGAGTTGCAAGCGTTGACCACACGAAGCGGATTTATTTGGTCAAAGGCAGTACATATGCCTACTTTGGTCGGTCATTGTGCATGGTAGCCACACCGTGCTACTACTGACTGAAGGTCGTTGTACTTTGTAGTTGAGAACCGATACTCCCATGGCGTTGTTTCCTCTCCTGACCGTTTGTGACTCATGTTATGGTTGGTCAACGTTGACCACCCATATTGGAATTCTCTGGACATCATCTCACATATGCCTAGTCTGGTTGTTTGGTGTGCATATTAGCCACACCGTGCCACTACATATTGAAGTTCTTTGTCCTTTCTAGTCGATACATAGGCTTCTTAAACCATTGTCTCTCCCTCTGACCATTTGTGACTCGTGTTCAAGTTGTCAATGTTGACCACACATAGTGGAATTATTCGGTCGTTGTCAGTGACGTATGCATCCTTTGGTTGGTCACTGTGCACGCTAGCCATACCGTGCCACTGCTTGTTGAAGGTCTTTGTACTTGCTAGTTGATAACTAGTGTCCCCAAACCATTGTTTTTCCATCTGACCATTTGTGACTCATGTTATGTGTTTTCAACTTTGACCACGCACTGTGAAATTCTTTTGGTCGTGGATTGTGACATATGCATACTTTGGTTTGTCACTGTGCATTGAAGCCACATTCTGCCACTACATATGGAAGGTATTTGTACTTGCTAGTCGATAACTGGTATTGACAAACCATTACCGTGCACCCTGACCATTTGTGACCCGTGTTATGAGTTTTCAAAGTTTACCACACTTGGTGACAGTATTTGGTCATGGTCAAGGACATATGACTACTTTGGTTGGTCATCGTGCATGGCCTCCACACCGTGCCACAACGTATTGAAGCCCCTTGTGCTTGCTATTTGATACTTGGTGTTCCCAAACCATTCTTTCCCCCTCTGACCATTTGTGACTCGTATTATGAGTTGTCAACGATGACCACACACAGCGGAATTCTTTGGTCAAAGGCAGTACATATGCCAATTTTGGTCGTTCATTGTGCATGGTAGCCACATCGTGCTACTACTGACTGAAGGTTGTTGTAATTGGTAGTTGAGAACCGATATTCCCATATAATTGTTTCATCTCCTGACTCTTTGGGACTCGTGGTATGGTTGGTAAACGTTGACCACCCATATTGAAATTCTCTGGACATCATCTTACATATGCCTAGTTTGGTTGTTTGTTGTGCATATTAGCCACACCGTGCCACTACGTATTGAAGTTCTTTGTCCTTTCTAGTGAATACATAGGCTTCTTAAACCATTGTCTCTCCCTCTGACCATTTGTGACTCGTGTTACGAGTTGTCAATGTTCACCACACATAGTGGACTTATTCAGTCGTAGTCAGTGATGTATGCATCCTTTGGTTGGTCACGATGCACGCTAGCCATACCGTGCCACTGCTTGTTGAAAGTCTTTGTAGTTGCTAGTTGATAACTAGTGTTCCCAACCCATTGTTTTCCCCTCTGACCATTAGTGACTCATGTTATGCGTTTTCAACGTTGACCACACACTGTGAAAATATTTTGGTCATGGGTTGTGACATATGCATACTTTGGTTGGTCACTGTGCATTGAAGCCACATTGTGCTGTTGTATATTTGCCCCTCTGCATGCCCAAGTGCGGCGCCGGGAGGTGCCGCCGAGCCGCCAGAGAGAGGAAATTCCTTGTCGACGGACCGGGCAACTTGACGATAACTTGGATCCTAAAATGGAGGATGTCCCCTGAACGTTGACGAGTTGCTGAATCCGGTGGAAGTTGTTTCACCGGAATCGGACTAGTAACAATGGAGGTATGGGCTTCCAAAGTTGGGGTGTGCGCGGCGGTTCTGGGAGCCGGCCGCGGTTCGACTTCCGGTGAATTATGGACCGGAACGAGTAACAAAATGCCATCTGGAGATTTTGCTCCGGAAGGTCTGCCGAGGCGTCCGGTGGATGATCCGCCGGATTTCAGGAGTGCAGTTTGTTACTGAGGGACTTAGCCAAAATCCTGGCTCGGAGTCCGAAACTCAATATTACGGTTTGTTACTCGGGGACTTCGTCAAAATTTTGACTGGAGGTCCGCGAACAGGTTTCGACCCACATCAATCCCCATGACCAAAGTTGATGATTAACTAATCGAAACAGACCCCAAAGGCGCAAGGGGCGCCGCCACTACGCGTAGGGACATCTGCGCCTCCGGAGTGGCGTTTTGATGGGTCCTTGATGTGTGAGGGCGCCTCGGCGGGCGACGTGGTGCGCGCCGCCGACAGAGCGGCTGATTTGGGATGCTGCGCTCTGGATGACGTAGCGGGAGCTACGGTGATCCGAATCGCACACGGTTTGGTGTGTTGGAGAGCTAATGACTAGCCCTACAAATGTTCAGATTATGTCCATGTTCACAAACTAATGCAAAATCGCGTTCTTCCCTTTGCAAAAGTGACTGTCTCGCACTTGTCTTCAATTGCCAGAAACATAGCGCGAGGCGACCAGAAAGCTCACGCTGAGACTCACAACCTGCACAAAAGTAGCCGTGAACGCAGAAGACCCGTTGTGGCACGTTGGAACTGCCTCCACCCGGGGGCCGGTTTCTGACATGTGCCACTACATATCGAAAGTATTTGTACTTGCTAGTCAATAACTAGTATTCACAACCCATTACCTTCCACCCTGACCTTTTGTGACCCGTGTTATGAGTTGTCAAAGTTTACCACACTTAGTGACAGTATTTGGTCATGGCCAGTGACATATGCCTACTTTGGTTGGTCATCGTGCATGGTCTCCACACCGTGCCACAACGTATTGAAGCCCCTTGTGCTGGCTATGTGATACTTGGTGTTCCCAAACCATTGTTTCCCCCTCTGACCATTTGTGACTCGTATTATGAGTTGTCAACATTGACCACACACCGCGGATTTCTTTGGTCAAAGGCAGTACATATGCCTACTTTGGTCGGTCATTGTGCATGGTAGCCACACCGTGCTACTACTGACTGAAGGTCGTTGTACTTGGTAGTTGGCATCTAGTATTCCCAACCCATTGTTTCCCCCTCTGACAAATCGTGACCCACATTATGGGTTGTCAATGTTAACCACACATAGTAAAATTATTTGGTCATGATAAGTGGCACATGCCTAATCTGGTTGGTCATTGTGCATGGTAGCCACACCGTTCCACTACTTGTTGAACGGCTTTGCACTTGCTAGTCCATAAAAAGAAAAAGGTTTCTCCCTTTGACACCAGGTCGGTTTTTGTTGATTTGTTACGCGTAGGTGCCTTCACTGGAATACTCCCTCCCACCCCCCTAGAGGGAAATTCTGTGGACGACCCGGAGGACAGATTTGCGACCGCATTATGACACCCCCCCTACCCCCCACGGCTTAGGCTCGAAGGTAGGGTTGAGGTATCACAACACGCCCCCCCCCACCAGGTCGGGAGATTATTCTATATTGTGCGTACGAGGATTCAAACCTAGGACCTATCGCTCGCGAATCTAGCTCTATAAGCACTAAGCCAACTCGCACGGTGTCCATATGATGTCGAAATGACAGTATAAGGGTTCCTGTGGATAAAGGGCATAAAATAAGGGGGTGTAAGATGAACGGGTAGTTTTCAAAATTATGAATGATAACAAAATTAGTTTATTCATAAAAATATGACGTAGACTGAATTTCACATTTTGCAACTTTGAGCTTGAATAACCTCTCAACCATATCTCCGATTGACCAGCCGTAAGAATGAAAGTTGACAACACACAGTGAAACTCTTTTTAAGATATTCAGTGACACAGGAATGCTTTGGTTGGTCATTGTGCATGGTAGCCACACCGTGCCACCACTTATCGAAGGTCTTTGTACTTGCTAGTCAATACCAAGTATTCCGAAACCATTGTTTCTCCCTCTATCCATTTTTTACTTGTATTATGAGTTGTGAATGTTGACCACACACACGAAACTTCTTTTGTCACAAGCAGTGATGTATGCATAATTGGGTAGGTCATTGTGCACGGTAGCCACACCGTGCCAATACACACGAAAGATATTTGTACTTGCTAGAAGATACATAGCGTTTTGAAACCATTGTTTCCTCCTCTGACCATTTGTGACTCGTGTTATGCGTTTTCAACGTTGACCACATGAAGTGAAATGTGTTGGTCATGATTAGTGACATATGCATACTTTGGTTGGTCACTGTGCATTGAAGTCACATTGTGCCACTACATATTGAAGGTATCTGTACTTGCTAGTCGATTACTAGTATTCACAAGCCATTACCGTCCACCCTGCCCATTTGTGACTCGTGTTATGAGGTGTCAAAGTTTACCACACTTAGTGACGTTATTTGGTCATGGTCAGTGACATATGCCTACTTTGGTTGGTCATCGTGCATGGTCTCCACACCGTGCCACAGCGTATTGAAGCCCCTTGTGCTTGCTATTTGATACTTGGTGTTCCCAAACCATTGTTTCCCCCTCTGACCATTTGTGACTCGTATTATGAGTTGTCAACGTTGACCACACACAGCGGATTTCTTTGGTCAAAGGCAGTACATATGCCTACTTTGGTCGGTCATTGTGCATGGTAGCCACACCGTGCTACTACCGACTGAAGGTCGTTGTACTTGGTAGTTGAGAACCAATATTCGCATCACATTGTTTCCTATCCTGACCGTTTGTGACTCGTGTTATGGTTGGTCAACGTTGACCACCCATATTGAAATTCTCTAGTCACGATCAGTGACATATTCCTAGTTTGGTTGTTTGGTGTGCATATTAGCCACACCGTGCCACTACGTATTGAAGTTCTTTATCCTTTCTAGTCAATACATAGGCTTCTTAAACCATTGTCTCTCCCTCTGACCATTTGTGACTCGTGTTACGAGTTGTCAATGTTGACCATACATAGTGGACTTATTCGGTCGTAGTCAGTGACGTATGCATCCTTTGGTTGGTCACTGTGCACGCTAGCCATACCGTGCCACTTCTTGTTGAAGGTCTTTGTACTTGCTCGTTGATAACTAGTGTTCCCAAACCATTGTTCTCCCCTCTGACCAGCTGTGACTCATGTTATGCGTTTTCAACGTTGACCACACACTGTAAAATTGTTTTGGTCATGGTTTGTGACATATGCATACTTTGGTTGGTCACTGTGCATTGAAGCCACATTGTGCCACTACATATTGAAGGTATTTGTACTTACTAGTCAATAACTAGTATTCACAACCCATTACCTTCCACCCTGACCATTTGTGACCTGTGTTATGAGTTGTCAAAGTTTACCACACTTAGTGACAGTATTTGGTCATGGTCAGTGACATATGCCTACTTTGGTTGGTCATCGTGCATGGTCTCCACACCGTGCCACAATGTATTGAAGCCCCGTGTGCTGGCTAAGTGATACTTGGTGTTCCCAAATCACTGTTTCCCCCTCTGCCCATTTGTGACTCGTATTATGAGTTGTCAACGTTGACCACACATTGCGGATTTCTTTGGTTAAAGGCAGTACATATGCCTACTTTGGTCGGTCATTGTGCATGGTAGCCACACCGTGCTACTACTGACTGAAGGTCGTTGTACTTGGTAGTTGAGAACCAATATTTGCATAGCATTGTTTCCTCTCCTGGCCGTTTGTGACTCGTGTTATGGTTGGTCAACGTTGACCACCCATCTTGAAATTCCCTGGTCATGATCAGTGACATATTCCTAGTGTGGTTGTTTGGTGTGCATATTAGCCACACCGTGCCACTAGGTATTGAAGTTCTTTGTCCTTTCTAGTCGATACATAGGCTTCCCAAACCATTGTCTCTCCCTCTGACCATTTGTGACTCGTGTTATGAGTTGTCAATGTTGACCACACATAGTGGACTTCTTCGGTTGTATTCAATTATGTATGCATCCTTTGGTTGGTCATTGTGCACGCTAGCCATACCGCGCCACTACTTGTTGAAGGCCTTTGGACTTGCTAGTTGATAACTAGTGTTCCCAAACCATTGTTTTCTCCCCTGACCATTTATGACTCATGTTATGCGTTTTCAACGTTGACCACACATTGTGAAATTCGTTTGGTCATGGTTTGTGACATATGCATACTTTGGTTGATCACTGTGCATTGAAGCCACATTGTGCCACTACATATTGAAGGTATTTGTACTTGCTAGTCGATAACTAGTATTCACAAACCATTACCTTTCACCCTGACCATTTGTGACCCGCGTTATGAGTTGTCAAAGTTTACCACACTTAGTGACATTCTTTGGTCATGGTCAGTGACATATGCCTACTTTGGGTGGTCATCGTGCATGGTCTCCCCACCGTGCCACAACGTATTGAAGCCCCTTGTGCTTGCTATGTGATACTTGGTGTTCCCAAACCATTGTTTCTCCCTCTGACCATTTGTGACTCGTAGTATGAGTTGTCAGCGTTGACCACATACAGCGGATTTCTTTGGCCAAAGGCAGTACATATGCCTACTTTGGTCGGTCATTGTGCATGGTAGCCACACCGTGCTACTAGTGACTGAAGGTCGTTGTACTTGGTAATTGAGAACCGATATTCCCATAGCATTGTTTCCTCTCCTGACCGTTTGTGACTCGTGTTATGGTTGGTCAACGTTGACCACCCATATTGAACTTCTCTGGTCATGATCAGTGACATATGCCTAGTTTGGTTGTTTGGTGTGTATATTAGCCACACCGTGCCACTATGTATTGGAGTTCTTTGTCAGATCTAGTCAATACATAGGCTTCTTAACCATTGTCTCTCCCTCTGACCATTTGTGACTCGTGTTATGAGTTGTCAATGTTGACCACACATACTAGACTTATTCGGTCGTAGTCAGTGACGTATGCATCCTTTGGTTGGTCACTGTGCACGCTAGCTATACCGTGCCACTGCTTGTTGAAGGTCTTTGTACTTGCTAGTTGATAAATAGTGTTCCCAAACCATTTTTTTTCCCCCTGACCATTTGTGACTCATGTTATGCGTTTCCAACGTTGACCACACACTGTGAAATTCTTTTGGTCATGGTTTGTGACATATGCATATTTTGGTTGGTCACTGTGCATTGAAGCCACATTGTGCCACTACATAATGAAGGTATTTGTACTTGCTAGTGGATAACTAGTATTCACAAACCATTACCTTCCACCCTGACCATTTGTGACTCGTGTTATGAGTTGTCAAAGTTTACCACACTTAGTGACATTATTTGGTCATGGTCAGTGACATGTGCCTACTTTGGTTGGTCATCGTGCATGGTCTCCCCACCGTGCCACAGCGTATTGCAGCCCCTTGTACTTGCTATTTGATACTTGGTGTTCCCAAACCATTGTTTCCCCCTCTGACCATTTGTGACTCGTATTATGAGTTGTCAACGTTGACCACACACAGCAGATTTCTTTGGTCAAAGGCAGTACATATGCCTACTTTGGTCGGTCATTGTGCATGGTAGCCACACCATGGTACTACTGACTGAAGGTCGTTGTACTTGGTAGTTGAGAACCGATATTCCGATAACATTGTTTCCTCTCCTGACCGTTTGTGACTCGTGTTATGGTTGGTCAACGTTGACCATCCATATTGAAATTCTCTGTTCAGGATCAGTGACATATTCCTAGTTTGGTTGTTTGGTGTGCATATTAGCCACACCGTGCCACTACGTATTGAAGTTCTTTGTCCTTTCTAGTCAATACATAGGCTTCTTAACCATTGTCTCTCCCTCTGACCATTTGTGACTCGTGTTGTGGTTGGTCAATGTTGACCACACAGTGGACTTATTCGGTCGTAGTCTCCGACGTATGCATCCTTTGGTTGGTCACTGTACACGCTAGCCATACCGTGCCACTGCTTGTTGAAGGTCTTTGTACTTGCTAGTTGATAACTAGTGTTCCCAACCCATTGTTTTCCCCCTGACCATTTGTGACTCGTGTTATGCGTTTTCAACGTTGACCACACACTGTGAAATTCTTTTGGTCATGGTTTGTGACATATGCATACTTTGGTTGGTCACTGTGCATTGAAGCCACATTGTGCCACTACATATTGAAGGTATTTGTACCTGATAGTAGATAACTAGTATTCACAAACCATTATCTTCCACCGTGACCATTTGTGACTCGTGTTGTGAGTTGTCAAAGTTTACCACACTTAGTGACATTATTTGGTCATGGTCAGTGACATATGCCTACTTTGGTTGGTCATCGTGCATGGTCTCCACACTGTGCCACAACGTATTGAAGCCCCTTGTGCTTGCTATGTGATACTTGGTGTTCACAAATCACTGTTTCCCCCTCTGACCATTTGTGACTCGTATTATGTGTTGTCAACGTTGACCACACACAGCGGATTTCTTTGGTCAAAGGCAGTACATATGCCTACTTTGGTCGGTCGTTGTGCATGGTAGCCACACCGTGCTATTACTGACTGAAGGTCGTTGTACTTGGTAGTTGAGAACCGATATTCCCATAGCATTGTTTCCTGTCCTGACCGTTTGTGACTTGTGTTATTGTTGGTCAACGTTGACCACCCATATTGAAATTCTCTGGTCATGATCAGTGACATATGCCTAGTTTGGTTGTTTGGTGTGCATATTAGCCACACCGTGCCACTACATATTGAAGTTCTTTGTCCTTTCTAATCAATACATAGGCTTCCCAAACCATTTTATCTCCTTCTGACCATTTGTGACTCGTGTTATGAGTTGTCAATGTTGACCACACATAGTGGACTTATTCGGTCGTAGTCAGTGATGTATGCATCCTTTGGTTGGTCACTGTGCACGCTAGCCATACCGTGCCAGTGCTTGTTGAAGGTCTTTGTATTTCTTTGAAGGTCTTTGTTGGAGTGATGCTCCTCACCATGGCAGGAGTGACTCCAAAAAGGAACACCAAAAAGACAAGCCTTAGTGGCTTAGTGGTTAATGGTGTCCACCTCTAGAGGCAGGGGCCCGGGTTCAAGTCCCACAAGATGAAATTCTGCCCTGCCTCAAGGGAGGTGGAAGATAGATGCCAGGAAGCTAGCTCAACCTCTAGAGTTCCTCTTTAAGTTTCTAGAAGGCCAGGTGAGGGTCCAGGAAGGTGGCACACCTTCTAGAAGGGGTGACTTTTCCTACAAGGCATCTAGATGTGTCTTGGTCTTCTGGACACCTTCCCTCCTACTAGAAGCAAGCTGAGGAATCTAGGAAGGGGCAGAAGCTTCTAGAGGAGGGAAGGGATGCCTTCCTAGGTGGGAAATGGACAGCCTACCAAGGGCCACTCTAGAAGCCACAGAATCTGCTAGGAAGCTTCAAATCTGGCATGCTTTGGTGTTCTGGAAAGCTTAGATCAGTGGCTATAAAATGCCACTGCTTGTGAGCCTTGATCAAGTGTACATTCCAGTCAATTGAGGCAAAAACACTTGCCACACTCTCTGATCAGATTTTGCCATCCTTGGAACCAGTTGCCTCCATAGTTTCAGTCTCTCCAAAAACAGTTGGTGGTGTGAACCAGCCATTGCTAGGGACCCTCCAGGGTGCACACTCACCCTCAGGCCAACAAAGGGTTATGGGCCCACGCCTCTAAGGGGTTTAAAGCCAGCTTCATTTCACGCTTCCCACAGCAAGACATGGCAACCAG
The DNA here is from genome assembly GCA_023375785.1 of Penium margaritaceum. Lineage (NCBI taxonomy): Eukaryota > Viridiplantae > Streptophyta > Zygnematophyceae > Desmidiales > Peniaceae > Penium > Penium margaritaceum. Next base: position 104,340 of record SZWC01001483.1, read on the forward strand.
CGAGCAAGAGAGCAGCCGCGCTGTCCTTACGTTTGATGGGACAGGCTTCGCCTTGTGGAGGTGGCAGTTTGAGGTCTTCCTCGACGACAAGGGACTGCTTGAGCTTGTAAAAGGTGATGAGACTGCTCCACCGGAGACTGCAATGGCTGAGGTTTAGGAGGCATACAAGAAGCGCAACAAAAAGGCGTTGGCGCTCCTTGCGTCCGCGTTATGCCCACCACAACTTGGGCACATCCAAGGATGCACCCTGGCCGCAGACGCATGGTCAAAACTTTGCACCATCTACCAGTCAAGCAACCTTGCCAATCAGCTCTTCATCTTCAAACGGCTCGTCACCCTCCGAGCCAACGAAGGCGACAACATCATGGAGATCATGCAGCAGATTGAGTCGCTCGCAGCGGAGTGCGTGGCCACTGGTTGGGAGGTCGACTCTCAGTTGCAAGCTATGATCCTCCTTCTGGCTTTGCCGGACAATTGGAGTCCCATGATCACAGTCCTTGGTTGCTGGCCTTCCGACGAGCTGAAGTACCCGAAGGTTGCTGAGTACGTGCGCAATGAGTGGATGCGATGTGTCGGTCGAGAGAGTGCATCGGCATCAAGTTCAGCTTACACGGTTCATCCTCAAAGTGGAGGCCGAGGCGACAAGTGGAAGGGTGCCAAACAGGGCACCAAGAAGGGTGACAAGAAGGGGGAGTGCTTCAATTGCGGCAAGGAGGACCACTACGCGCGCAACTGTCCCAAGAAGAAAACAGACCGGTCGCAGCGGGGCGGGAAGAAAGATAAGCACACCCTTATGGCGTACAACTCCACCAACTTGAAGTATCCGGGAGTTGCTGTTATCGACTCCGGATCAGGCCGCCACACACAATGCAACAGGGCGGCATTTGTCACCTACGGCGCCTCGGAGAGACGCATGACGGTGGCCAATGGAAAAACAGAGGTGGCCGCCGGTGAGGGTAACGTCCGCATTGAGTCAGTTGTGGATGGCAGACCTGTCACGAGCACAATCTACGATGTGTTGCATATGCCCAACTTTGGGGCAAACCTGCTCTCCGTCAGCCGCCTTACCGACAAGGGACTTGAGGTGCTCTTTACAAAGAAGGAGGCCGTCATCCGCAAAGAGGGCAAAGGTGAGGTGATTGCGCGTGCCAAGAGGGAGGACGACTTGTACCTGCTACGCGCGAAGATCCTCAGCAGCCGGGTGGGGTCCAACGCCGCCAATCCTGCAACGAAGGATGGAGGAGACCTGGACCTATGGCACCGCCGACTCTGCCACATTTCTCCATCGACAGTGAAGGAGATGGCTAAGAGGGAAGTGGTGCG
>SZWC01001483.1:107359-125604 GCA_023375785.1 Penium margaritaceum
TACCAGTCCGCAGTTGGCAGCATAATGTATGCCATGGTGGCGACGCGGCCTGACCTTGCCTTTGCTGAAGGACAAGTGAGCCGCTATGTTGCTGATCCAGGGCCGCTAGATTGGCAAGCGGTGAAGAGAATCCTCCGCTACTTGAAGGCAACGACACATTCGCGACTTGTGTTTGGAGGGGGAGCGCGGACTGACTCCCTCGAGTTGGTTGGCTACTCTGATGCTGACTGGGCAGGTGACGTTGATGACCGCAAGTCAACATCATGCTATGTTTTTGTACTTGGTGGTGCAGCGGTGTCTTGGGCAAGCCGGAAGCATGACAGTGTGGCTCTATCCAGCACTGAGGCGGAGTATATTGCGCTCGCGGAAGCCGCAAAGGAGGCACTATGGCTGCGGCGATTTCTCAAGGAGATTGGGGTGCAACAAAAGAAGCCAACGGCACTCAATGTTGACAACATGAGTGCCATCAGCCTGACCAAGAACCCTATGCTACACCGGAGGACCAAGCACATAGAGATCCGGCATCACTTTGCACGAGACCTCGTTGCAAAGGGTAATGTGGTGCTTGTGCACTGCGGCACAAAGCACATGCTTGCTGATGCCATGACAAAGGCGCAACCCAAGGACAGGCATGATGCTACTTGTATGGAGCTTGGGCTTTTCCAAGCCTCTTGAGTTGCAGGCTGAGCATGGACAACTGCCATGGGTCATGCGCAAGGGGGAGATTGTTGGAGTGATGCTCCTCACCATGGCAGGAGTGACTCCAAAAAGGAACACCAAAAAGACAAGCCTTAGTGGCTCAGTGGTTAATGGTGTCCACCTCTAGAGGCAGGGGCCCGGGTTCAAGTCCCACAAGATGAAATTCTGCCCTGCCTCAAGGGAGGTGGAAGATAGATGCCAGGAAGCTAGCTCAACCTCTAGAGGTCCTCTTTAAGTTTCTAGAAGGCCAGGTGAGGGTCCAGGAAGGTGGCACACCTTCTAGAAGGGGTGACTTGTCCTACAAGGCATCTAGATGTGTCTTGGTCTTCTGGATACCTTCCCTCCTACTAGAAGCAAGCTGAGGAATCTAGGAAGGGGCAGAAGCTTCTAGAGGAGGGAAGGGATGCCTTCCTAGGTGGGAAATGGACAGCCTACCAAGGGCCACTCTAGAAGCCATAGAATCTGCTAGGAAGCTTCAAATCTGGCATGCTTTGGTGTTCTGGAAAGCTTAGATCAGTGGCTATAAAATGCCACTGCTTGTGAGCCTTGATCAAGTGTACATTCCAGTCAATTGAGGCAAAAACACTTGCCACACTCTCTGACCAGATTTTGTCATCCTTGGAACCAGTTGCCTCCATAGTTTCAGTCTCTCCAAAAACAGTTGGTGGTGTGAACCAGCCATTGCTAGGGACCCTCCAAGGTGCACACTCACCCTCAGGCCAACAGTCTTGAAGCTGATAACTAGTGTTCCCAACCCATTGTTTTCCCCTCTGGCCATTTGTGACTCGTGTTATGCGTTTTCAACGTTGACCACATTAAGTGAAATTCTTTCGTCATGGTCAGTGATATATGCATACTTTGGTTGGTCACTGTGCATTGAAGCCACATTGTGCCACTACATATTGAAGGTATTTGTACTTGCTAGTAGATAACTAGTATTCACAAACCAGTACCTTCCACCCTGACCATTTGTGACTCGTGTTGTGAGTCGTCAAAGTATACCACACTTAGTGACATTATTTGGTCATGGTCAGTGACACATGCCTACTTTGGTTGGTCATCGTGCATGGTCTCCACACCGTGCCACAACGTATTGAAGCCCCTTGTGCTTGCTATGTGATTCGTGGTGTTCCCAAACCATTGTTTCCCCCTCTGACCATTTGTGACTCGTATTATGAGTTGTCAACGTGGACCACACACAGCGGATTTCTTTGGTCAAAGGTAGTAAATATGCCTACTTTGGTCGGTCATTGTGCGTGGTAGCCACACCGTGCTACTACTGACTGAAGGTCGTTGTACTTGGTAGTTGAGAACCGATTTTCTCATAGCATTGTTTCCTCTCCTGACCGTTTGTGACTCGTGTTATGGTTGGTCAACGTTGACCACCCATATTGAAATTCTCTGGTCATGATCAGTGACATATGCCTAGTTTGATTGTTTGGTGTGCATATTAGCCACACCGTGCCACTACGTATTGAAGTTCTTGGTCCTTTATAGCCAATACATAGGCTTCCCAATCCATTGTTTTCCCCACTGACCATTTGTGCCTCGTGTTATGCGTTTTCAACGTTGACCACATTAAGTGAAATTCTTTCGTCATGGTCAGTGACATATGCATACTTTGGCTGGTCACTGTGCATTAAAGCCACATCATGCCACTACATATTGAAGGTATTTGTACTTGCTTGTAGATAACTAGTATGCACAACCCATTAACTTCCACCCTGACCATTTGTGACTCGTGTTGTGAGTTGTCAAAGTCTACCACACTTAGTGACATTATTTGGTCAGTGACATATGCCTTCTTTGGTTGGTCATCGTGCATGGTCTCCACACCGTGCCACAACGTATTGAAGCCCCTTGTGCTTGCTATGTGATTCGTGATGTTCCCAAACCATTGTTACCCCCTCTGACCATTTGACTCGTATTATGAGTTGTCAACGTGGACCTCACACAGCAGATTTCTGTGGTCAAAGGCAGTACATATGCCTACTTTGGTCGGTCATTGTGCATGGTAGCCACACCGTGCTACTACTGACTGAAGGTCACTGTACTTGGTAGTTGATAACTGATATTCTCATAGCATTGTTTCCTCTCCTGACCGTTTGTGACTCGTGTTATGGTTGGTCAATGTTGACCACCCATATTGAAATTCTCTGGTCATGATCAGTGACATATGCCTAGTTTGATTGTTTGGTGTGCATATTAGCCACACCGTGCCACTACGTATTGAAGTTCTTTGTCCTTTCTAGCCAATGCACAGGCTTCCTAATCCATTGTTTTCCCCTCTGACCATTTGTGACTCGTGTTATGCGTTTTCAACGTTGACCACATGAAGTGAAATTTGTTCTAATTGTTAGTGACATATGCATACTTTGGTTGGTCAGTGTGCATTGAAGCCACATTGTGCCACTACATATTGAAGGTATTTGTACTTGCTAGTAGATAACTAGTATTCACAAGCCATTACCTTCCACCCTGACCATTTGTGACTCGTGTTGTGAGTTGTCAAAGTTTACCACACTTAGTGACATTATTTGATCATGGTCAGTGACATATGCCTACTTTGGTTTGTCATCGTGCATGGTCTCCACACTGTGCCACAACGTATTGAAGTCCCTTGTGCTTGCTATGTGATACTTGGTGTTCCCAAACCATTGTTTCCCCCTCTGACCACTTGTGACTCGTATTATGAGTTGTCAACGTTGACCACACACAACGGATTCCTTTAGTGAAAGGCAGTATATATGCCTACTTTGGTCAGTCATTGTGCATGGTAGCCACACTGTGCTAATACTGACTAAAGGTCGTTGTACTTCGTAGTTGAGAACCGATATTCCCATAGCATTGTTTCCTGTCCTGACCATTTGTGACTCGTGTTATGGTTGGTCAACGTTGACCACCCATATTGAAATTCTTTGGTCATGATCAGTGACATATGCCTAGTTCGGTTCTTTGGTGTGCATATTAGCCACACCGTGCCACTACGTATTGAAGTTCTTTGTCCTTTCTAGTCAATACATAGGCTTCCCAGACCATTTTCTCTCCTTCTGACCATTTGTGACTTGTGTTATGAGTTGTCAATGTTGACCACACATAGTGGACTTATTCGGTCGTAGTCAGTGATGTATGCATCCTTTGGTTGGTCACTGTGCACACTAGCCATACCGTGCCACTGCTTGTTGAAGGTCTTTGTACTTCCTAGTTGATAACTAGTGTTCCCAACCCATTGTTTTCCCCTCTGACCATTTGTGACTCGTGTTATGCGTTTCCAACGTTGACCACATTAAGTGAAATTCTTTCGTCATGGTCAGTGACATATGCATACTTTTGTTGGTCACTGTGCATTGAAGCCACATTGTGCCACTACATATTGAAGGTATTTGTACTTGCTAGTAGATAACTAGTATTCACAAACCATTATCTTCCACCCTGGCCATTTGTGACTCGTGTTGTGAGTTTTCAAAGTTTACCATACTTAGTGACATTATTTGGTCATGGTCACTGACATATGCCTACTTTGGTTGGTCATCGTGCATGGTCTCCACACCGTGCCACAACGTATTGAAGCCCCTTGTGCTTGCTATGTGATACTTGGTGTTCCCAAACCATTGTTTCCCCCTCTGACCATTTGTGACTCGTATTATGAGTTGTCAACGTTGACCACACACAGCGGATTTCTTTGGTCAAAGGCAGTACATATGCCTACTTTGGTCGGTCATTGNAAGGTCGTTGTACTTGGTAGTTGAGAACCGATATTCCCATAGCATTGTTTCCTGTCCTGACCGTTTGTGACTCGTGTTATGGTTGGTCAACGTTGACCACCCATATTGAAATTCTCTGGTCATGATCAGTGACATATGCCTAGTTCGGTTCTTTGGTGTGCATATTAGCCACACCGTGCCACTACGTATTGAAGTTGTTTGTTTTTTCTAGTCAATACATAGGCTTCCCAAACCATTTTCTCTCCTTCTGACCATTTGTGACTCGTGTTATGAGTTGTCAATGTTGACCACACATAGTGATCTTATTCGGTCGTAGTCAGTGATGTATGCATCCTTTGGTTGGTCACTGTGCACGCTAGCCATACCGTGCCACTGCTTGTTGAAGGTCTTTGTACTTCCTAGTTGATAACTAGTGTTCCCAACCCATTGTTTTCCCCTCTGACCATTTGTGACTCGTGTTATGCGTTTCCAACGTTGACCACATTAAGTGAAATTCTTTCATCATGGTCAGTGACATATGCACACTTTTGTTGGTCACTGTGCATTGAAGCCACATTGTGCCACTACATATTGAAGGTATTTGTACTTGCTAGTAGATAACTAGTATTCACAAACCATTATCTTCCACCCTGACCATTTGTGACTCGTGTTGTGAGTTGTCAAAGTTTACCACACTTAGTGACATTATTTGGTCATGGTCACTGACATATGCCTACTTTGGTTGGTCATCGTGCATGGTCTCCACACCGTGCCACAACGTATTGAAGCCCCTTGTGCTTGCTATGTGATACGTGGTGTTCCCAAACCATTGTTTCCCCCTCTGACCATTTGTGACTCGTATTATGAGTTGTAAACGTGGACCACACACAGCGGATTTCTTTGGTCAAAGGCAGTACATATGCCTACTTTGGGCGGTCATTGTGCATGGTAGCCACACCGTGCTACTACTGACTGAAGGTCGTTGTACTTGGTAGTTGAGAACCGATATTCCCATAGCATTGTTNGGTCATGATCAGTGACATATGCCTAGTTTGGTTGTTTGGTGTGCATATTAGCCACACCGTGCCACTACGTATTGAAGTTCTTTGTCGTTTATAGTCAATACATAGGCTTACCAAACCATTGTCTCTCCCTCTGACCATTTGTGAGTCGTGTTATGAGTTGTCAAAGTTGACCACACATAGTGGACTTATTCGGTCGTAGTCAGTGACGTATGCAACCTTTGGATGGTCACTGTGCACGCTAGTCATACCTTGCCACTGCTTGTTGAAGGTCGTTGTACTTGCTAGTTGATAACAAGTGTTCCCAATCCATTGTTTTCCCCTCTGACCATTTGTGACTCCTGTTATGTGTTTTCAACGTTGACCACATGAAGTGAATTTTGTTGGTCATGGTTAGTGACATATGCATACTTTGGTTGGTCACTGTGCATTGAAGGCACATTGTGCCATGACATATTGAAGGTATTTGTACTTGCTATTCAATAACTAGTATGCACAAACCATTCTCTTCCACCCTGACCATTTGTGACTCGTGTTATGAGTTGTCAAAGTTTACCACACTTAGTGGCATTATTTGGTCATGGTCAGTGACATATGCCTACTTTGGTTTGTCATCATGCATGGTCTCCACACTGTGCCACAACGTATTGAAGTCCCTTGTGCTTGCTATGTGATACTTGGTGTTCCCAAACCATTGTTTCCCCCTCTGACCACTTGTGACTCGTATTATGAGTTGTCAACGTTGACCACACACAACGGATTCCTTTAGTGAAAGGCAGTACATATGCCTACTTTGGTCATTCATTGTGCATGGTAGCCACACCGTGCTAATACTGACTGAAGGTCGTTGTACTTGGTAGTTGAGAACCGATATTCCCATAGCATTGTTTCCTGTCCTGACCATTTGTGACTCGTGTTATGGTTGGTCAACGTTGACCACCCATATTGAAATTCTCTGGTCATGATCAGTGACATATGCCTAGTTTGGTTGTTTGGTGTGCATATTAGCCACACCGTGCCACTACGTATTGAAGTTCTTTGTCGTTTATAGTCAATACATAGGCTTACCAAACCATTGGCTCTCCCTCTGACCATTTGTGAGTCGTGTTATGAGTTGTCAAAGTTGACCACACATAGTGGACTTATTCGGTCGTAGTCAGTGACGTATGCATCCTTTGGTTGGTCACTGTGCACGCTAGCCATACCTTGCCACTGCTTGTTGAAGGTCGTTGTACTTGCTAGTTGATAACAAGTGTTCCCAATCCATTGTTTTCCCCTCTGACCATTTGTGACTCCTGTTATGTGTTTTCAACGTTGACCACATGAAGTAAATCTTGTTGGTCATGGTTAGTGACATATGCATACTTTGGTTGGTCACTGTGCATTGAAGGCACATTGTGCAATGACATGTTGAAGGTATTTGTACTTGCTATTCAATAACTAGTATGCACAAACCATTCTCTTCCACCCTGATCATTTGTGACTCGTGTTATGAGTTGTCAAAGTTTACCACACTTAGTGACATTATTTGGTCATGGTCAGTGACATATGCCTACTTTGGTTGGTCATCGTGCATGGTCTCCACACCGTCGCACAATGTATTGCAGCCCCTTGTGCTTGCTACGTGATACTTGGTGTTCCCAACCCATTGTTTCCCCCTCTGACAATTCGTGACCCATAGAATGGATTGTCAACGTTGACCACACATAGTAAAATTATTTGGTCATGGTAAGTGGCACATGCCTAATCTGGTTGGTCATTGTACATGGTAGCCACACCGTTCCACTACTTGTTGAAAGTATTTGCACTTGCTAGTCAATAAATAGCAAAAGGTTTCTCCCTTTGACACCAGGTCGGTTTTTGTATATTTGTTGCGCGTAGGTGCCTTCACTGGAATACTCCCTCCCACCCCCCTAGAGGGATGTTCCGTTGACGACCTGGAGGACAGATTTGCGACCGCATTATGACACCCCCCCCTACCCCCCCACAGCTTAGGCTCGAAGGTAGACTTGAGGTAGCACAACACGGCCGCCCCCCCCCCCCTCCAGGTCGCGAGCCTATTCTATATTGCGCGTACGAGGATTCAAACCCAGGACCTATCGCTCCAGAATCTAACTCTATAAGCACTAAGCCAACTCACATGGTGTTCATATGTTGTCCAAATGACATTATACGTGTTCCTACGGGTAAAGGGCATAAAATAAGGGGGTGTACGATTATAGGGTAGTTTTCAAAAGTATGAATTTTGCAACTTCGAGCTTGAATAACCTCTCAACCATTGCTGCGATTGACCAGCCGAAAGATGGAAAGTTGACAAGACACATTGAAACTCTTTTTATGATATTCGATGACACAAGAATATTATGGTTGGTCATTGTGCATGGTAGCCATACCGTGCCACCACTTATAGAAGGTCTTTGTACTTGCTAGTCGATACCAAGTATTCCCAATCCATTGTTTCCCCCCTCTGACCATTTGTGACTCGTATTATGAGTTGTCAATGTTGACCACACACAGCGGATTTTCCTGGTCAAAGGCAGTACATATGCCTACTTTGGTCGGTCATTGTGCATGGTAGGCACACCGTGCTTCTACTGACTGAAGGTCATTGTACTTAGTAGTTCAGAACCGATATTCTAATAGCATTGTTTCCTCTCCTTACCGTTTGTGACTCGTGTTATGGTTGGTCAACGTTGACCACTCATATTGAATTTTCTGTGGTCATGATCAGTGACATAATCCTACTTTGATTGTTTGGTGTGCATGTTAGCCACACCGTGCCACTACGTATTGAAGTTCTTTGTCCTTTCAAGTCAATACATATGCTTCCCAAACCATTGTCTCTCCCTCTGACCATTTGGGACTGGCGTTATGAGTTGTCAATGTTGACCACACATAGTGGACTTATTCGGTCGTAGTCAGTGATGTATGCATCGTTTGGTTGGTCACTGTGCACGCTAGCCATACCGTGCCACTGCTTGTTGAAGGTCTTTGTACTTGGTAGTTGATAACTAGTGTTCCCAATCCATTGTTTTCCCCTGTGACCATTTGTGACTCGTGTTATGCGTTTTCAACATTGACCACATGAAGTGAAATTTGTTTGTCATGGTTAGCGACATATGCATACTTTGGTTGGTCACTGTGCATTGAAGCCACATTGTGCCACTGCATATTGAAGGTATTTGTACTTGCTAGTAGATAACTAGTATTCACAAACCATTACATTCCACCCTTACCATTTGTGACTCGTTGTGTGAGTTGTCAAAGTTTACCAGACTTAGTGACATTATTTAGTCATGGTCAGTGACATAGGCCTACTTTGGTTGGTCATCGTGCATGGTCTGCACAATGTGCCACAACGTATTGAAGCCCCTTGTGCTTGCTATATGATACTTGGTGTTCCCAAGCCATTGTTTCCCCCTCTGACCATTTGTGACTCGTATTATGAGTTGTCAACGTTGACCACACACAGCGGATTTCTTTGGTCAAAGGCAGTACACATGCCTACTTTGGTCGGTCATTGTACATGGTAGCCACACCGTGCTACTACTGACTGAAGGTCGTTGTACTTGGTAGTTGAGAACCGATATTCCCATAGCATTGTTTCCTGTCCTGACCATTTGTGACTCGTGTTATGGTTGGTCAACGTTGACCACCCATATTGAAATTATCTGGTCATGATCAGTGACATATGCCTAGTTTGGTTGTTTGGTGTGCATATTAGCCACACCGTGCCACTACGTATTGAAGTTATTTGTCCTTTCTAGTCAATACATAGGCTTCCCAAACCATTGTCTCTCCCTCTGACCATTTGTGACTCGCGTTATGAGTTGTCAATGTTGACCACACATAGTGGACTTATTCGGTCGTAGTCAGTGATGTATGCATCGTTTGGTTGGTCACTGTGCACGCTAGCCATACCGTGCCACTGCTTGTTGAAGGTCTATGTACTTCCTAGTTGATAACTAGTGTTCCCAACCCATTGTTTTCCCCTCTGACCATTTGTGCCTCATGTTATGTGTTTTCAACGTTGACCACATGAAGTGAAATTCTTTCGTCATGGTCAGTGACATATGCATACTTTGGCTGGTCACTGTGCATTGAAGCCACATTGTGCCACTACATATTGAAGGTATTTGTACTTGCTAGTAGATAACTAGTATTCACAAACCATTACCTTCCACCCTAACCATTTGTGACTCGTGTTGTGAGTTGTCAAAATTTACCACAATTAGTGACATTATTTGGTCATGGTCAGTGACATATGCCTACTTTGGTTGGTCATCGTGCATGGTCTCCACACCGTGCCACAACGTATTGAAGCCCCTTGTGCTTGCTATGTTATATGTGGTGTTCCCAAACCATTGTTTCCCCCCTCTGACCATTTGTGACTCGTATTATGAGTTGTCAACGTGGACCACACACAGCGGATTTCTTTGGTCAAAGGGAGTACATATGCCTACTTTGGTCGGTCATTGTGCATGGTAGCCACACCGCGCTACTACTGACTGAAGGGCATTGTACTTGGTAGTTGAGAACCGATATTCTTGTAGCATTGTTTCCTCTGCTGACCGTTTGTGACTCGTGTTATGGTTGGTCAACGTTGACCACCCATATTGAAATTCTCTGGTCATGATCAGTGACATATGCCTAGTTTGATTGTTTGGTGTGCATATTAGCCACACCGTGCCACTACGTATTGAAGTTTTTGGTCCTTTCTAGCCAATACATAGGCTTCCCAATCCATTGTTTTCCCCTCTGACCATTTGTGACTCGTGTTATGCGTTTTCAACGTTGACCACATGAAGTTAAATTTGTTTGTCATGGTTAGTGACATATGCATACGTTGGTTGGTCACTGTGCATTGAAGCCACATTTTGCCACTACATACTGAAGGTATTTGTACTTGCTAGTAGATAACTAGTATTCACAAACCATTACCTTCCATCATGACCATTTGTGACTCGTGTTGTGAGTTGTCAAAGTTTACCACACTTAGTGACATTATTTGGTCATGGTCAGTGACATATGCCTACTTTGGTTGGTCATCGTGCATGGTCTCCACACCGTGCCACAACGTATTGAAGCCCCTTGTGCTTGATGTGTGATTGGTGGTGTTCCCAAACCATTGTTACCCCCTCTGACCATTTGTGACTCGTATTATGAGTTGTCAACGTGGACCACACACAGCAGATTTCTTGGGTCAAAGGCAGTACATATGCCTACTTTGGTCGGTCATTGTGCATGGTAGCCACACCGTGCTACTACTGACTGAAGGTCGTTGTACTTGGTAGTTGAGAGCCAATATTCCCATTGCATTGTTTCCTGTCCTGACCGTTTGTGACTCGTGTTATGGTTGGTCAACGTTGACCACCCATATTGACATTCTTTGGTCATGATCAGTGACATATGCCTAGTTTGGTTGTTTGGTGTGCATATTAGCCACACCGTGCCACTACATATTGAAGTTCTTTGTCCTTTCTAGTCAATACATAGGCTTCCCAAACCAGTTTATCTCCTTCTGACCATTTGTGACTCGTGTTATGAGTTGTCAATGTTGACCACACATAGTGGACTTATTCGGTCGTAGTCAGTGATGTATGCATACTTTGGTTGGTCATTGTGCACGCTAGCCATACCGTGCCACTGCTTGTTGAAGGTCTTTGTACTTCCTAGTTGATAACTAGTGTTCCCAATCCATTGTTTTCCCCTCTGACCATTTGTGACTCGTGTTATGCCTTTTCAACGTTGACCACATTAAGTGAATTTTTTTCGTCATGGTCAGTGACATATGCATTCTTTGGTTGGTCACTGTGCATTGAAGCCACATTGTGCCACTACATATAAAAGGTATTTGTACTTGCTAGTAGATAACTAGTATTCACAAACCATTACCTTCCACCCTGACCATTTGTGACTCGTGTTGTTAGTTGTCAAAGTTTACCACACTTAGTGACATTATTTGGTCATGGTCAGTGACATATGCCTACTTTGATTGGTCATGGTGCATGGTCTCCACACCGTGCCACAACGTATTGAAGCCCCTTGTGCTTGCTATGTGATAAGTGGTGTTCCCAAACCATTGTTTCCCCCTCTTACCATTTGTGACTCGTATTGTAAGTTGTCAACGTGGACCACACACAACGGAATTCTTTGGTCAAAGGCAGTACATATGCCTACTTTGGTCAGTCATTGTGCATGGTAGCCACACCGCGCTACTACTGACTGAAGGTCATTGTACTTAGTAGTTGAAAACCGATATTCTCGTAGCATTGTTTCCTCTCCTGACCGTTTGTGACTCGTGTTATGGGTCGTTTACGTTGACCACCCATATTGAAATTCTCTGGTCATGATTAGCGACATATGCCTAGTTTGATTGTTTGGTGTGCATATTATCCACACCGTGCCACTACGTATTGAAGTTCTTTGTCCTTTTTAGCCAATGCATAGGCTTCCCAATCCATTTTTTTCCCCTCTGACCATTTGTGACTCGTGTTATGCATTTTCAATGTTGACCACATGAAGTAAAACTTGTTCGTCATGGTTAGTGACGTATGGATACTTTGGTTGGTCACTGTGCATTGAAGCCACATTGTGCCACTACATATTGAAGGTATTTGTACTTTCTAGTAGATAACTAGTATTCAAAAACCATTACCTTCCACCCTGACCATTCGTGACTCGTGTTGTGAGTTGTCAAAGTTTATCACACTTAGTGACATTATTTGGTCATGGTCATTGACATATGCCTACTTTGGTTGGTCATCGTGCATGGTCTCCACACCGTGCCACAACGTATTGAAGACCCTTGTGCTTGCTATGTGATTCGTGGTGTTCCCAAACCATTGTTTCCCCCTCTGACCATTTGTGACTCGTATTATGAGTTCTCAACGTGGACCACACACAGCGGATTTCTTTGGTCAAAGGTAGTACATATGCCTACTTTGGTCGGTCATTGTGCGTGGTAGCCACACCGTGCTACTACTGACTGAAGGTCGTTGTACTTGGTAGTTGAGAATCGATTTTCTCATAGCATTGTTTCCTCTCCTGACCGTTTGTGACTCGTGTTATGGTTGGTCAACGTTGACCACCCATATTGAAATTCTCTGGTCATGATCAGTGACATATGCCTAGTTTGATTTTTTGGTGTGCATATTAGCCACACCGTGCCACTACGTATTGAAGTTCTTGGTCCTTTCTAGCCAATACATTGGCTTCCCAATCCATTGTTTTCCCCTCTGACCATTTGTGACTCGTGTTATGCGTTTTAAACGTTTTAAACGTTGACCACATGAAGTGAAATATGTTCGTCATGGTTCGTGACATATGCATACGTTGGTTGGTCACTTACATTGAAGCCACATTGTGCCACTACATATTGAAGGTATTTGTACTTGCTAGTAGATAACTAGCATTCACAAACCATTACCTTCCACCCTGACCATCTGTGACTCGTGTTGTGAGTTGTCAAAGTTTACCACAATTAGTGACATTATTTGGTCATGGTCAGTGACATATGCCTACTTTGGTTGGTCATCGTGCATGGTCTCCACACCGTGCCACAACGTATTGAAGCCCCTTGTGCTTGCTATGTGATTCGTGGTGTTCCCAACCATTGTTTCCCCCTCTGACCATCTGTGACTCGTATTATGAGTTGTCAACGTTGACCACACACAGTGGATTTCTTTGGTCAAAGGCAGTACATAGCCACGCTGTGCTACTACTAACTGAAGGTCGTTGTACTTGGTAGTTGAGAACTGATATTCCCATAGCATTGCTTCCTGTCATGACCGTTTGTGACTCGTGTTATGGTTGGTCAACGTTGACCACCCATCTTGAAATTCTCTGGTCATGATCAGTGACATATGCCTAGTTTGGTTGTTTGGTGTGAATATTAGCCACACCGTGCCACTACGTATTGAAGTTGTTTGTCCTTTCTAGTCAATAAATAGGCTTTCCAGACCATTTTCTCTCCCTCTGACCATGTGTGACTCGTGTTATGAGTTGTCAATGTTGACCACACATAGTTGACTTATTCGGTCGTAGTCAGTTACGTATGCATCCTTTGGTTGGTCACTGTGCACCCTAGCCATACCGTGCCACTGCTTGTTGAAGGTCTATGTACTTCCTAGTTGATAACTAGTGTTCCCAACCCTTTGTTTTCCCCACTGACCATTTGTGCCTCGTGTTATGCGTTCTCAACGTTGACCACTTTAAGTGAAATTCTTTCGTCATGGTTAGTGGCATATGCATACTTTAGCTGGTCACTATGCATTGAAGCCACATTGTGCCACTACATATTGAAGGTATTTGTACTTGCTTGTAGATAACTAGTATTCACAAACCATTAACTTCCACCCTGACCATTTGTGACTCGTGTTGTGAGTTGTCAAAGTCTACCACACTTAGTGACATTATTTGGTCAGTGACATATGCCTTCTTTGGTTGGTCATCGTGCATGGTCTCCACACCGTGCCACAACTTATTGAAGCCCCTTGTGCTTGCTATGTGATTCTTGATGTTCCCAAACCATTGTTTCCCCCTCTGACCATTTGTGACTCGTATTATGAGTTGTCAACGTGGACCACACACAGCAGATTTATGTGGTCAAAGGCAGTACATATGCCTACTTTGGTCGGTCATTGTGCATGGTAGCCACACCGTGCTACTACTGACTGAAGGTCACTGTACTTGGTAGTTGAGAACTTATATTCTCATAGCATTGTTTCCTCTCCTGACCGTTTGTGACTCGTGTTATGGTTGGTCAATGTTGACCACCCATATTGAAATTCTCTGGTCATGATCAGTGACATATGCCTACTTTGGTTGGTCACTGTGCATTGAAGCCACATTGTGCCACTACATATTGAAGGTATGTGTACTTGCTAGTAGATAACTAGTATTCACAAACCATTACCTTCCACCCTGACCATTTGTGACTCGTCTTGTGAGTTGTCAAAGTTTACCACACTTAGTGACATTATTTGGTCATGGTCAGTGACATGTGCCTACTTTGGTTGGTCATCGTGCATGGTCTCCACACTGTGCCACATTGTATTGAAGCCATTTGTGCTTGCTATGTGATACTTGGTGTTCCCAAACCATTGTTTCCCCCTCTGACCATTTGTGAATCGTATTCTGAGTCGTCAACGTTGACGACACACAGCGGATTCCTTTGGTGAAAGGCAGTACATATGCCTATTTTGGTCGGTCATTGTGCATGGTAGCCACACTGTGCTACTACTGACTGAAGGTCGTTGTACTTGGTAGTTGAGAACCGATATTCCCATAGCATTGTTTCCTGTCGTGACCGTTTGTGACTCGTGTTATGGTTGGTCAATGTTGACCACCCATATTGAAATTCTCTGGTCATGATCAGTGACATATGCCTAGTTTGGTTGTTTGGTGTGCATATTAGCCACACCGTGCCACTATGTATTGAGGTTCTTTGTCCTTTCTAGTCAATACATAGGCTTCCCAAACCAGTTTATCTCCTTCTGACCATTTGTGACTCGTGTTATGAGTTGTCAATGTTGACCACACATAGTGGACTTATTCGGTCGTAGTGAGTGATGTCTGCATCCTTTGGTTGGTCACTGTGCACGCTAGCCATACCGTGCCACTGCTTGTTGAAGGTCTTTGTACTTCCTAGTTGATAATGAGTGTTCCCAACCCATGGTTTTCCCCTCTGACCATTTGTGACTCGTGTTATGCGTTTTCAGCGTTGACCACATGAAGTGAAATTCTTTCGTCATGGTCAGTGACATATGCATACTTTTGTTGGTCACTGTGCATTGAAGCCACATTGTGCCACTACATATTGAAGGTATTTGTACTTGCTAGCAGATAACTAGTATTCACAAACCATTATCTTCCACCCTGACCATTTGTGACTCGTGTTGTGAGTTGTCAAAGTTTACCACACTCGGTGACATTATTTGGTCATGGTCAGTGACATATGCCTACTTTGGTTGGTCATCGTGCATGGTCTCCACACCGTGCCACAACGTATTGAAACCCCTTGCGCTTGCTATGTCATATGTGGTGTTCCCAAACCATTGTTTCCCCCTCTGACCATTTGTGACTCGTATTTTGAGTTGTCAACGTGGACCACACACAGCGGATTTCTTTGGTCAAAGGCAGTATATATGCCTACTTTGGTCGGTCATTGTGCATGGTAGCCACATCGTGCTACTACTGACTGAAGGTCGTTGTACTTGGTAGTTGAGAACCGATGTTCTCATAGCATTGTTTCCTCTCCTGACCATTTGTGACTCGTGTTATGGTTGGTCAACGTTGACCACCCATATTGAAATTCTCTGGTCATGATCTGTCACATATGCCTAGTTTGGTTGTTTGGTGTGCATATTAGCCACACCGTGCCACTACGTATTGAAGTTATTTGTCCTTTCTAGTCAATACATTGGCTTACCAAACCATTGTCTCTCCCTCTTACCATTTGTGACTCGTGTTATGAGTTGTCAATGTTGACCACACATAGTGGACTTATTCGGTCATAGTCAGTGACGTATACATCCTTTGGTTGGTCACCGTGCACGGTAGCCATACCGTGCCACTGCTTGTTGAAGGTCTTTGTACTTGCTAGTTAATAACAAGTGTTCCCAACCCATTATTTTCCCCTTTGACCATTTGTGACTCCTGTTATGTGTTTTCAACGTTGGCCACATGAAGTGAGTTTTGTTGGGCATGGTTAGCTACATATGCATACTTTGGTTGGTCACTGTGCATTGAAGCCACATTGTGCCATGACATATTGAAGGTATTTGTACTTGCTAGTCAATGACTAGTATGCACAAACCATTATCTTCCACCCTGACCATTTGTGACTCGTGTTATGAGTTGTCAAAGTTTACCACACTTAGTGACATTATTTGGTCATGGTCAGTGACATATGCCTACTTTGGTTGGTCATCGTGCATGGTCTCCACACCGTGCCACAACGTACTGAAGCCCCTTGTGCTTGCTATTTTATACTTGGTGTTTCCAACCCATTGTTACCCCTCTGACAATTCGTGGCCCATATTATGGGTTGTCAACGTTGACCACACATACAAAGATTATTTGGTCATTGTAAGTGGCACATTCCTCATCTTGCTGGTCATTGTACATGGTAGCCACACCGTTCCACTACTTGTTGAAAGTATTTGCACTTGCTAGTCAATATATAGCAAAAGGTTTCTCCCTTTGACACCAGGTCGGTTTTTGTTTATTTTGTTGAATGTTTTTGCACCTTGTTCAGTGTTGTAGGACGAATCAGGAATGCTCTGCCCCTTGTGGAGGTATGACCCCTAGATCCGTTGTAGTGTGACTCAACTATGCTCTGTCTCTTATGAGATATGACATGTGAGTACACCATGTGGGTGAGTGGTTACCTTGGCCATTTTGTTGATTTGGCCAAGTGAGAGGTCATGAGGTCGATCCTAGCACCATGCATATCTTGTTTGCTGTGGAAGCTTCCAAGAAAGAAAGTCTGTAGCTTCTTGCACGCTACATGGTTGGTCTGTCACGTTGACACTAGGATGCTTATGTGTCAAGCCCACAGTGCAAGTCTATTGGTGACGTGGCTGGTTCAGGCCACTTCCCAGGAATGTGCTTTTGAGTTCTAGGACTGGACAGATAGCTATAAAAGGACTTGTCTTGCATGCTGATCAATCAACCCTTGCTTGATGCTCTCTTGCGTAATGACGACTTGAGCTCTTCTTGAGATGTAATGCTAAGGCATTAGTACTCTTGAAGGTGAATTCTAAGGTTGGGGTGCATGACACATGTCAACAAAGGAAGAAGGCCTAAAAACCTTTGTGAGCTCTTCGGTTTTGCGGCTTCTCTGCCAGAGGTGGTTAGCTCAGTAGCTAACAAAGGGTTATGGGCCCACTCCTCTGGTTAGGGAAGTTTCACGCACGCAACCGCTAAGGTCACAAGCAGTGAGAGCGTCTTCGCTCTCACCCAACTTCTTTGTTTGCAGGGCAACATCAGCAGGAGGGAAATGCAACACATCTGCACCTTTCTACCTTGGGAGCTGACATCAGCCTACATCAGCCTACATCAGCCTACATCTGCTTGCAACGGCCAACGGTAACAGGGGAAGCAGTTTCCTCTTCTCACCAACAGCCTACAGCGGCCTCAAACACAGGTTCATCGGCATCGACAACAGGTGCAGCAGCTGAAGCAGTTGTAGTTGTGGGGATGGCAGGGACAGGGGAACCAGGGAATCATTCGCCCATCCTCAAGTTTGATGGAGAGGGGTTTGCACTCTGGAAGTGGCAGTTTAAGATCATCATGGATGACAGAGATCTGCTAGGATATTTTGACGGAAGTATCCCAGCACCAAAGGAGAAGGGTGCCGACCTTGTGGCATGGGTCAAGCTCAACAAGAAGGCTCTCGCCATTCTTGTGTCCTCCATACAACCCTCTGTCCTTTCGCACATCAGCGGTTGTACAGTGGCAGCCGCG
The DNA here is from genome assembly GCA_023375785.1 of Penium margaritaceum. Taxonomy (NCBI): domain Eukaryota; kingdom Viridiplantae; phylum Streptophyta; class Zygnematophyceae; order Desmidiales; family Peniaceae; genus Penium; species Penium margaritaceum. The sequence goes on from SZWC01001483.1 coordinate 125,256, forward strand.
GCATACGCCAAACTCGGCAAGGTATTTCAGTCCTCCTCACTTGCCAACCGTCTCTCCATTCTACAAAACCTCATCAGCATGAGGCTTGGTGAAGGGGAGGATGTCTCCGCCTTCATGCAGAAGTTTGAAACGCTCTTGCAACAAGCCACCGGCATGGGGTGGGACCTGAAATCCGACATGCAGGCCATGATCTTTCTGATGACGCTACCGGAAAGTTGGGACCCCATGATAACAGTGATTGGAGGGTGGACTGAAGATCTAGTTTCCTACACCACCGTCTCTGAGTATGTGCGGAATGAAGCCATGCGTCGTAGCAGTAGTGAAGCAAACATGGCTGCCTTTGCCTCAC
>SZWC01001483.1:139002-151570 GCA_023375785.1 Penium margaritaceum
TCTGGTCATGATCAGTGACATATGCCTAGTTTGATTGTTTGGTGTGCATATTAGCCACACCGTGCCACTACGTATTGGAGTTCTTTGTCCTTTCTAGCCAATACGTAGGCTTCCCAATCCATTGTTTTCCCCTCTGACCATTTGTGACTCGTGTTATGCGTTTTCAACATTGACCACATGAAGTGAAATTTGTTCGTCATGGTTAGTGACATATGCATACTTTGGTTGGTCACTGTGCATTGAAGCGACATTGTGCCACTACATTTTGAAGTTAGTTGTACTTGCTAGTAGATAACTACTATTCACAAACCATTACCTTCCACCCTCACCATTTGTGAATCGTGTTGTGAGTTGTCAAAGTTTACCACAATTAGTGACATTATTTGGTCATGGTCAGTGACATATGCCTACTTTGGTTGGTCATCGTGCATGGTCTCCACACAGTGCCACAACGTATTGAAGCCCTTTGTGCTTGCTATTGTATACATGGTGTTCCCAAACCATTGTTTCCCCCTCTGACCATTTGTGACTCGTATTATGAGTTGTCAACGTTGACCACACACCGCGGAATGCTTTGGTCAAAGGCAGTACATATGCCTACTTTGGTCGGTCATTGTGCATGGTAGCCACACCGCGCTACTATTGACTGAAGGTCATTGTACTTGGTAGTTGAGAACCGATACTCTCGTAGCATTGTTTCCTCTCCTGACCGTTTGTGACTCGTGTTATGGTTGGTTTACGTTGACCACCCATATTGAAATTCTCTGGTCATGATCAGTGACATATGCCTAGTTTGGTTGTTTGGTGTGCATATTAGCCACAGCGTGCCACTACGTATTGAAGTTCTTTGTCTTTTTTAGCCAATACATAGGCTTCCCAATCCATTGTTTTCCCCTCTGACCATTTGTGACTCGTGTTATGCGTTTTCAATGTTGACCACATGAAGTACAACTTGTTCGTCATGGTTAGTGACGTATGCATACTTTGGTTGGTCACTGTGCATTGAAGCCACATTGTGCCACTACATATTGAAGGTATTTGTACTTGCTAGTAGATAACTAGTATTCACAAACCATTTCCTTCCACCCTGACCATTCGTGACTCGTGTTGTGAGTTGTCAAAGTTTATCACACGTAGTGACATTATTTGGTCATGGTCATTGACATATGCCTACTTTGGTTGGTCATCGTGCATGGTCTCCACACCGTGCCACAACGTATTGAAGCCCCTTTTGCTTGCTATGTGATTCGTGGTGTTCCCAAACCATTGTTTCCCCCTCTGACCATTTGTGACTCGTATTATGAGTTATCAACGTGGACCACACACAGCGGATTTTTTTGGTCAAAGGCAGTACATATGCCTACTTTGGTCAGTCATTGTGCCTGGTAGCGACACCGTGCTAATACTGACTGAAGGTCGTTGTACTTGGTAGTTGAGAACCAATATTCTCATAGCATTGTTTCCTCTCGTGACCGTTTGTGACTCGTGTCATGGTTGGTCAACGTTGACCACCCATATTGAAATTCTCTGGTCATGATCAGTGACATATGCCTAGTTTGATTGTTTGGTGTGCATATTAGCCACACCGTACCACTACGTATTGAAGTTCGTGGTCATTTCTAGCCAATACATAGGCTTCCCAATCCATTGTTTTCCCCTATGACCATTTGTGACTCGTGTTATGCGTTTTCAACGTTGACCACATGAAGTGAAATTTGTTCGTCATGGTTAGTGACATATGCATACGTTGGTTGGCCACTGTGCATTGAAGCCACATTGTGCCACTACATATTGAAGGTATTTGTACTTGCTAGTAGATAACTAGTATTCACAAACCATTACCTTCCACCCTGACCATTTGTGACTCGTGTTGTGAGTTGTCAAAGTTTACCACACTTAGTGACATTAGTTGGACATGGTCAGTGTCATATGCCTACTTTGGTTGGTCATCGTGCATGGTCTCCACACCGTGGCACAACGTATTGAAGCCCCTTGTGCTTGCTATGTGACTTGTGGTGTTCCCAAACCATTGTTTCCCCCTCTGACCATTTGTGACTCGTGTTATGAGTTGTCAACGTTGACCACACACAGCGGATTTCTTTGGTCAATGGCAGTACATATGCCTACTTTGGTCGGACATTGTGCATGGTAGCCACACCGTGCTACTACTCACTGAAGGTCGTTGTACTTGGTAGTTGAGAACCGATAATCTCATAGCATTGTTCCCTCTCCTGACCGTTTGTGACTCGTGTTATGGTTGGTCAACGTTGACCACCCATATTGAAATTCTTTGGTCATGATCAGTGACATATGCCTAGTTTGGTTGTTTGGCGTGCATATTGGCCACACCGTGCCACTACGTATTGAAGTTATTAATCCTTTCTAGTCAATACATAGGCTTACCAAACCATTGTCTCTCCCTCTGACCATTTGTGACTCGTGTTATGAGTTGTCAATGTTGACCACACATAGTGGACTTATTCGGTTGTAGTCAGTGACGTATGCATCCTTTGGTTGGTCACTGTGCACGCTAGCCGTACCGTGCCACTGCTTGTTGAAGGTCTTTGTAATTGCTAGTTGATAACTAGTGTTCCCAACCCGTTGTTTTCCCCTCTGACCATTTGTGACTCGTGTTATGAGTTGTCAACGTTGACCACACATAGTAAAATTATTTGGTCATTGTAAGTGGCACATGCCTAATCTGGTTGGTCATTGTACATGGTAGCCACACCGTTCCGCTACTTGTTGAAAGTATTTGCACTTGCTAGTCAATAAATAGCAAAGGGTTTCTCCCTTTGACACCAGGTCGGTTTTTGTTTATTTGTTGCGCGTAGGTGCCTTCACTGGAATACTCCCTCCCACCCTCCTAGAGGGATGTTCTGTGGACGACCTGGAGGACAGATTTGCGATCGCATTATGGCACCCCCTCCCCCCCCCCCCCCCACGGCTTAGGCTCGAAGGTAGAGTTGAGGTAGCACAACACGGCCGCCCCCCCCCATGTCGCGAGCCTATTCTATATTGCGCGTACGAGGATTCAAACCCAGGACCTATCACTCAAGAATGTAACTCTATAAGCACTAAGCCAACTCACATGGTGTTCATATATTGTCCAAATGACATTATAAGGGTTCATATGGGTAAAGGGCATAAAATAAGGGGGTGTAAGATTATAGGGTAGTTTTCAAAAGTATGAATGATAACAAATTCAGTTTATTCATAAACAATTGACGCATAATAAGTTTTGAATTTTGCAACTTCGAGCTTGAATAACCTCTCAACCATTGCTGCAATTGACCAGCCATAAGATGGAAAGTTGACAAGACACATTGAAACTCTTTTTATGATATTCGATGACACAAGAATGTTTTGGTTGGTCATTGTGCATGGTAGCCATACCGTGCCACCACTTATAGAAGGTCTTTGTAATTGCTAGTCGATACGAAGTATTCCCAAACCATTGTTTCCCCCCTCTGACCATTTGTGACTCGTATTATGAGTTGTCAATGTTGACCACACACAGCGGATTTCCATGGTCAAAGGCAGTACATATGCCTACTTTGGTCGGTCATTGTGCATGGTAGGCACACCGTGCTACTACTGACTGAAGGTCATTGTACTTGGTAGTTGAGAACCGATATTCTAATAGCATTGTTTCCTCTCCTTACCGTTTGTGACTCGTGTTATGGTTGGTCAACGTTGACCACCCATATTGAAATTCTGTGGTCATGATCAGTGACATATGCCTAGTTTGATTGTTTGGTGTGCATATTAGCCACACCGTGCCACTACGTATTGAAGTTCTTTGTCCTTTCTAGGCAATACATAGGCTTCCCAANCTTACCGTTTGTGACTCGTGTTATGGTTGGTCAACGTTGACCACCCATATTGAAATTCTGTGGTCATGATCAGTGACATATGCCTAGTTTGATTGTTTGGTGTGCATATTAGCCACACCGTGCCACTACGTATTGAAGTTCTTTGTCCTTTCTAGTCAATACATATGCTTCCCAAACCATTGTCTCTCCCTCTGACCATTTGGGACTGGCGTTATGAGTTGTCAATGTTGACCACACATAGTGGACTTATTCGGTCGTAGTCAGTGACGTATGCATCCTTTGGTTGGTCACTGTGCACGCTAGCCATACGGTGCCACTACTTGTTGAAGGTCTTTGTACTTGCTAGTCTATAACTAGTGTTCCCAATCCATTGTTTCCCCTCTGAACATTTGTGACTCGTGTTATGCGTTTTCAACATTGACCACATGAAGTGAAATTTATTCGTTATGGTTAGTGACATATGCATACTTTGGTTGGTCACTGTGCATTGAAGCCACATTGTGCCACTACATATTGAAGGTATTTGTACTTGCTAGTAGATAACTAGTATTCAAAAACCATTACCTTCCACACTGACCATTTGTGACTCGTGTTGTGAGTGGTCAAAGTTTACCACACGTAGTGACATTATTTGGTCATGGTCAGTGACATAGGCCTACTTTGGTTGGTCATCGTGCATGGTCTCCACACTGTGCCACAACGTATTGAAGCCCCTTGTGTCAGAAATGAAGCCTTGACAAGAGAAGAAAATACTTAGGCTCGCTCTCAATAACGGTTCAAGTCCACCGACTGAGCCACCTTGACTAACGGTTCTCAAGTCAGATGTCCGTTCGGAACCGTCAGCCAAGTTATCCCCTAATAAAGTGACACCTGTCACCCACGTCCGGCTAGTGGAAAGAAGTCGTTGCCCTGTTCGCTTGTCCTGTTCTGTCCTTTTATACCAAGGATGTTCATTCCCTCGAATTAACCAGAACAGTTCTGCTCATCCTGTTCCCCCTTTGGTTCCGCGGCTTCGCCGCCTTGTCTTCGCTCTGTCCATCCTTCGCACTTTCTGTCTTCGCCAACTCTCAACGCTTCGCTCCGTCACTCTCGCTCCTTCGCTCAGCTCTCACTCTCCGTCAGCACTTTCTCTCACATCAACCTGTCTACCTGTGCTACCTCGCATCTCAGCCCTTATCATCTCCCGCGACTAACTCCTCGAACCGCTATCGCTCACATCACTCTGCTGACGTACATCTGCATGTTCCGCTGCTTCTGCTTGCTTCTGCTACCGTCGTTCTCATGCTTGCATTCTTCTGACATGGTATCAGAGCCTCAGGCAACATCACCTAGAGTTCCGTAACCGCGTCATCGCTCTGCCGTCATCTCTGCATTATCGCCTCCACCTACATTCTTCTGCCGCTGCTACCGCTGTCTCACGCCTCGCCGCTTCATCCGCAGCTGACATCAGGAGCTCTGCCTGACGAGTCTTCCACGCTGAAGAAATGCCCTGTCATCTTGAGAAGGCCCTGCGCCCATTTCCGCGCCCGTGGCTAACTACTGGTGACGAATCGCCGACATCAGCTACAAGCAACTCTCGAGCCGCCGCCTATCGTCAACTACCAAGAAGCTTCCTGCCGCCTCCCATCTGCCATCACCGCATCGCATCTATCTCCGCTGGCATCACCTCCTAATCACTCCGCCTCATCAACCTCATCTGCTCCTTCCTCGTTGTGATCCTCTGACCGCTCGCGTCCATCATCTCGAGTCGCCTTCTCGCATCGCCCTCCTCGCCTCGTCAAGCAGCTGCAGCCAAAACTGCCGCTGTCAGGATATCGGACACCACTAGTCTTCCTGCTCCCATTTCCAAGCCAACTGGGGAACAAGCCGTCACTCTCCTGGCATCAGCAGCTCAATCACTGCCTGCTGCCTGACTTCCTCTACCGCAACTAATCTCTTCGGCTGACAGGATATCGGACACCACCAGTCTTCCTGCTCCCACTTCCGAGCCAACTGGGGAACAAGCCGTCACTCTCCTGAACGCCAGAGAGAATCAGTTGTGTCGCCCTGTCTACCGCATCACCTCAACCTGCCGCACTGCGTCTCACCACCGCTCTCTTCGCATGCGTCGCCCTCTGTCTCCCGTCTTCTCCATCATCATCAGCTCTCGGTCTTCGTCTCCATTCGCCTCCATCGTTTCTCCCTCCTCGCTTCAGTCCTCTGAACTTCATCTGCCGCCCGTTCCCGCCTCATCTCCGCCTCTCCGTCTCCAACATCATCCGCGCCGCCCCCGCATCGCCTCCTCCTCATCATCAGCATCCTCGCGTCGCCATCCATCATCAGCATCAGCATCATCAGCATCGTTTTATCGCGCACGTGGTTCCGCCCCTGCGCCCACTCATCAATCAATCGTTTTCTCCTTCGCTTCCGCAAATCGCTTCCATCGTGGCATAAAGATCCGCCCGGCCGCATCGCCCTTTCCGCGATGGCCTGCGCCCACGCCATAACTTCACAGCGCACAAGGTTTCGCCCCTGCGCCCACTCATCCATCAATCGCTTTCTTTGCCTCCGCAAATCATCTTTTGCCCGGCACAAGGATCCGCCCGGTCGCATCGCCTTTTTCCGCGACGACCTGCGCCCACGCCGAAAACTTCGCAGCGCACGCGGTTCCGCCCCTGCGCCCACTCATCCATTTATCGCTTTCGCCATCATCGCTTCATTTTCTGCTCGGCACACGGACCCGCTCGGTCGCATCGCTCAAATCGCGACGACCCGCGCCCACGCTGAAACATTCCTCAGCGCACGAGGTTCCGCCCCTGCACCCATTCATCAATCAATCATTTTCTTCAGCTTCCATCATCAGCCCGGCACAAGGATCCGTCCGGTCGCATCGCCCATTCCGCGACAACCTACGCCCACGCCGGAAACTTCCATCAGTGCACGCGGTCTCACGCCTGCGCCAACGCCATTACCCATCTATCCTCCATCACCGTGCCCACTCATTTCATCAGCCGTGCTCACTTTCTCCTACACTCCACCTGCAGTACAACAGTCAGTCCTGCCACATCACCATCACCGCTCCTACAAAAGACCGACTGGACTCATCCTCCTCCTTCTTCTTTCATCAGCTGACAACATCTTCCTATGGAAGAAGAACGACGTACCATTCTGCTATACAATGAAGTCGCCTCCCTTGCTGACAACATTTCTCCACTTTGCTTTGCACCAGATGGGAGTCACAAGTTTAATCGATGGCGTCGCCAACTGCGGCGAGAAATCGCCACACTGGACATATACAACTACAATCTCCTTGGTGTGTTACGAAATGTTGGAAGCAGAGAAGCTCGCAGAACTGCACGTGGAAGAAGGGAATACAGCATCGCCAAACCCAACTGCGAGGTCTTCTCTACAAAAGCACCTACGTTGAATTCCACTCCATCATTGCAGAACATCGTCATCAGGCTGTCTTCCGAACCATACAAGCTCTCAAGGACTACTGCTCAAGCAGAGGAGCCGAATCCCCTGATCCTCATCCGGCTGCCCTTGACCCTCCGCCATACAGTGAGCTTCTGGAGGAACGACGATTCCAGCTGCAACCATTCATCAGAGATCACAGGAGAATAGAGGAATAAGCAGAACTTCGAGCCATCGAAGAACTGCCTCATCCTCCACAATCTCCCACATCCTCCAATGGGGTGGAATACTGGGAGCGCTACTACCCCTAATCTCTCTCTATGAGCCTACCTCTTGTCAAGTTTCAAGGGGGGTGTCAGAAATCAAGCCTTGACAAGAGAAGAAAATACTTAGGCTCGCTCTCAATAACGGTTCAAGTCCACCGACTGAGCCACCTTGACTAACGGTTCTCAAGTCAGATGTCCGTTCGGACCCGTCAGCCAAGTTATCCCATAATAAAGTGACACCTGTCACCCACATCCGGCTAGTGGAAAGAAGCCGTTGCCCTGTTCGCTTGTCCTGTTCTGTCCTTTTATACCGAGGATGTTCAGTCCCTCGAGTTAACCAGAACAGTTCTGCTCATCCCGTTCCCCCTTTGGTTCCGCGGCTTTGCCGCCGTGTCTTCGCTCTGCCCATCCTTCGCACTTTCTGTCTTCGCCAACTCTCAACGCTTCGCTCCGTCACTCTCGCTCCTTCGCTCAGCTCTCACTCTCCATCAGCACACTCTCTCACATCAACCTGTCTACCTGTGCTACCTCGCATCTCAGCCCTTATCAGCTCCCGTGACTAACTCCTCGAACCGCTCTCGCTCACATCACTCTGCTGACGTACATCTGCATGTTCCGCTGCTTCTGCTACCGTCGTTCTCATGCTTGCATTCTTCTGACACCTTGTGCTTGCTATATGATACTTGGTGTTCCCAAACCATTGTTTCCCCCTCTGACCATTTGTGAATCGTATTATGAGTTGTCAACGTTGACCACACACAGCGGATTTCTTTGGTCAAAGGCAGTACACATGCCTACTTTGGTCAGACATTGTACATGGTAGCCACAGCGTGCTACTACTGACTGAAGGTGGTTGTACTTGGCAGTTGAGAACCGATATTCCCATAGCATTGTTTCCTGTCCTGACCGTTTGTGACTCGTGTTATGGTTGGTCAACGTTGACCACCCATATTGAAATTCTCTGGTCATGATCAGTGATATATGCCTAGTTTGGTTGTTTGGTGTGCATACTAGCCACACCGTGCCACTACGTATTGACAGTCTTTGTCCTTTCTAGTCAATACATCGGCTTTCCGGACCATTTTCTCTCCCTCTGACCATTTGTGACTCGTGTTATGGTTGGTCAACGTTGACCACCCATATTGAAATTCTCTGGTCATGATCAGTGATATATGCCTAGTTTGGTTGTTTGGTGTGCATATTAGCCACACCGTGCCACTACGTATTGAAAGTCTTTGTCCTTTCTAGTCAATACATAGGCTTTCCGGACCATTTTCTCTCCCTCTGACCATTTGTGACTCGTGTTATGAGTTGTCAATGTTGACCACACATAGTGGACTTATTCGGTCGTAGTCAGTTACGTATGCATCCTTTGGTTGGTCACCGTGCACGCTAGCCATACCGTGCCACTGCTTGTTGAAGGTCTATGTACTTCCTAGTTGATAAATAGTGTTCCCAACCCATTTTTTTCCCCTCTGACCATTTGTGCCTCGTGTTATGCGTTTTCAACGTTGACCACATGAAGTTAAATTCTTTCGTCATGGTCAGTGACATATGCATACTTTGGCTGGTCACTGTGCATTGAAGCCACATTGTGCCACTACATATTGAAGGTATTTTTACTTGCTAGTAGATAACTAGTATTCACAAACCATCACCTTCCACCCTGACCATTTGTGACTCCTGTTGTGAGTTGCCAAAGTTTACCACAATTAGTGACATTATTTGGTCATGGTCAGTGACATATGCCTACTTTGGTTGGTCATCGTGCATGGTCTCCACACCGTGCCACAACGTATTGAAGCCCCTTTTGCTTGCTATGTGATACGTGGTGTTCCCAAACCATTGTTTCCCACTCTGAGCATTTGTGACTTGTATTATGAGTTGTCAACATGGACCACACACAGCGGAATTCTTTGGTCAAAGGAAGTACATATGCCTACTTTGGTCGGTCATTGTGCATGGTAGCCACACCGCGCTACTACTGACTGAAGGTCATTGTACTTGGTAGTTGAGAACCGATATTCTCGTAGCATTGTTTCCCCTCCTGACCGTCTGTGACTCGTGTTATGGTTGGTTAACGTTGACCACCCATATTGAAATTCTCTGGTCATGATCAGTGACATATGCCTAGTTTGATTGTTTGGTGTGCATATTAGCCACACCGTGCCAATACGTATTGAAGTTATTTGTTCTTTTTAGCCAATACACAGGCTTCCCAATCCATTGTTGTCCCCTCTGACCACTTGTGACTCGTGTTATGCGATTTAGATGTTGACCACATGAAGTAAAAATTGTTCGTCAAAATTAGTGACGTATGCATACTTTGGTTGGTCACTGTGCATTGAAGCCACATTGTGCCACTACATATTGAAGGTATTTGTACTTGCTCGTAGATAACTAGTATTCAAAAACCATTACCTTCCACCCTGACCATTCGTGACTCGTGTTGTGAGTTGTCAAAGTTTACCACACTTAGTGACATTATTTGGTCATGGTCAGTGACATATGCCTACTTTGGTTGGTCATTGTGCATGGTCTCCACACCGTGCCACAATGTATTGAAGCCCCTTGTGCTTGCTATGTGATTCGTGGTGTTCCCAAACCATTGTTTCCCCCTCTGACCATTTGTGACTCGTATTATGAGTTGTCAGTGTGGACCACACACAGCGGATTTCTTTGGTCAAAGGCAGTACATATGCCTACTTTGGTCGGTCATTGTGCGTGGTAGCCACACCGTGCTACTACTGACAGAAGGTCGTTGTACTTGGTAGTTGAGAACCGATATTCTCATAGCATTGTTTCCTCTCCTGACCGTTTGTGACTCGTGTTATGGTTGGTCAACGTTGACTACACATATTGAAATTCTCTGGTCATGATTAGTGACATATGCCTAGTTTGATTGTTTTGTGTGCATATTCGCCACACCTTGCCACTACGTATTGAAGTTCTTGGTCCCTTCTAGCCAATACATAGGCTTCCTAATCCATTGTTTTCCCCTCTGACCATTTGTGACTCGTGTTATGCGTTTTCAACGTTGACCACATGAAGTGAATTTTGTTCGTCATGGTTAGTGACATATGCATACGTTGGTTGGTCGCTGTGCATTGAAGCCACATTGTGCCACTACATATTGAAGGTATTTGTACTTTCTAGTAGAAAACTAGTATTCACAAACCATTAACTTCCACCCTGACCATTTGTGACTCGTGTTGTGAGTTGTCAAAGTTACAACACTTGATGACATTATTTGGTATGTGACATATGCCTTCTTTGGTTGGTCATCGTGCATGGTCTCCACACCGTGCCACAACGTATTGAAGCCCATTGTGCTTGCTATGTTATTCGTGGTGTTCCCAAACCATTGTTTCCCCCTCTGACCATTTGTGACTCGTATTATGAGTTGTCAACGTTGACCACACACAGCGGATTCCTTTGGTGAAAGGCAGTACATATGCCTACTTTGGTCGGTCATTGTGCATGGTAGCCACACCGTGCTACTACTGACTGAAGGTCGTTGTACTGGGTAGTTGAGAACCGATATTCCCATAGCATTGTTTCCTGTCTTGACCATTTGTGACTCGTGTTATGAGTTGTCAATGTTGACCACACATAGTGGACTTATTCGGTCGTAGTCAGTGATGTATGCATCCTTTGGTTGGTCACTGTGCACGCTAGCCATACCGTGCCACTGCTTGTTGAAGGTCTTTGTACTTCCTAGTTCATAACTAGTGTTCCCAACCCATTGTTTTCCCCTCTGACCATTTGTGACTCGTGTTGTGCATTTTCAATGTTGACCACATTAAGAGAAATTCTTTCGTCATGGTCAGTGACATATGCATACTTTTGTTCGTCACTGTGCATTGAAGCCACATTGTGCCACTACATATTAAAGGTATTTGTACTTGCTAGTAGATAACTAGTATTCACAAACCATTATCTTCCACCCTGACCATTTGTGACTCATGTTGTGAGTTGTCAAAGTTTACCACACATAGTGACATTATTTGGTCATGGTCAGTGACATATGCCTACTTTGGTTGGTCATCGTGCATGGTCTCCACACCGTGCCACAACGTTTTGAAGCCCCTAGTGCTTGCTATGTGATACATGGTATTCCCAAGCCATTGTTTCCCCCTCTGACCATTTGTGACTCGTATTATGAGTTGTCAACGTGGACCACACACAGCGGATTTCTTTGGTCAAAGGCAGTACATATGCCTACGTTGGTTGGTCATTGTGTATGGTAGCCACACCGTGCTACTACTGACTGAAGGTCGTTGTACTTGGTAGTTGAGAACCGATATTCTCATAGCATTGTTTCCTCTCCTGACCGTTTGTGACTCGTGTTATGGTTGGTCAACGTTGACCACCCATGTTGAAATTCTCTGGTCATGATCAGTGACATATGCCTAGTTTGGCTGTTTGGTGTGCATGTTAGCCACACCGTGCCACTATGTATTGAAGTTCTTTGTCCTTTCTAGTCAATACATAGGCTTATCAAACCATTTTCTCTCCCTTTGACCATTCGTGACTCGTGTTATGAGTTGTCAATGTTGACCACATGAAGTAAAATTCATTCGTCATGGTTAGTGACATATGCATGATTTGGTTGGTCACTGTGCATTGAAGCCACATTGTGCCACTACATATTGAAGGTATTTGTACTTGCTAGTAGATAACTAGTATTCACAAACCATTACCTTTCACCCTGACCATTCGTGACTCGTGTTGTGAGTTGTCAAAGTTTATCACGCTAAGTGACATTATTTGGTCATGGTCATTGACATATGCCTACTTTGGTTGGTCATCGTGCATGGTCTCCACACCGTGCCACAACGTATTGAAGCCCCTTGTGGTTGCTATGTGATTCGTGGTGTTCCCAAACCATTGTTTCCCCCTCTGACCATTTGTGACTCGTATTATGAGTTGTCAACGTGGACCACACACAGCGGATTTCTTTGATCAAAGGCAGTACATATGCCTACTTTGGTCGGTCATTGTGCATGGTAGCCACACCGTGCTACTACTGACTGAAGGTCGTTGTACTTGGTAGTTGAGAACCGATATTCT
>SZWC01001483.1:161464-175560 GCA_023375785.1 Penium margaritaceum
TGGTAGCCACACCGTGCTACTACTGACTGAAGGTTGTTGTACTTGGTAGTTGAGAACCGATATTCTCATAGCATTGTTTCCTCTCCTGACCGTTTGTGACTCGTGTTATGGTTGGTCAACGTTGACCACCCATATTGAAATTATCTGGTCATTATCAGTTACATATGCCTAGTTTGATTGCTTGGTGTGCATATTCGCCACACCTTGCCACTACGTATTGAAGTTCTTGGTCCTTTCTAGCCAATACATAGGCTTCCCAATCCATTGTTTTCCCCTCTGACCATTTGTGACTCGTGTTATGCGTTTTCAACGTTGATCACATGAAGTGAAATTTGTTCGTCATGGTTAGTGACATATGCATACTTTTGTTGGTCACTGTGCATTGAACCCACATTGTGCCACTACATATTGGAGGTATTTGTACTTGCTAGTAGACAACTAGTATTCCCAAACCATTACCTTCCACCCTGACCATTTGTGACTCGTGTTGTGAGTTGTCAAAGTTTACCACACTTAGTGACATTATTTGGTCATGGTCAGTGACATATGCCTACTTTGGTTGGTCATCGTGCATGGTCTCCACACTGTGCCACAACGTATTGAAATCCCTTGTGCTTGCTATGTTATACTTGGTGTTCCCAAACCATTGGTTCCCCCTCTGACCATTTGTGACTCGTATTATGAGTTGTGATTGTTGACCACACACAGCGGATTCCTTTGGTGAAAGGGAGTACATATGCCTACTTTGGTCGGTCATTGTGCATGGTAGCCACACCGTGCTACACCAGACTGGAGGTCGTTGTACTTGGTAGTTGAGAACTGATATTCCCATTGCATTGTTTCCTATCCTGACCGTTTGTGACTCGTGTTATGGTTGGTCAACGTTGACCACCCATATTGAAATTCTCTGGTCATGATCAGTGTTATATGCCTAGTTTGGTTGTTTGGTGTGCATATTAGCCACACCGTGCCACTTCGTATTGAAAGTCTTTGTCCTTTATAGTCAATACATAGGCTTCCCGGACCATTTTCTCTCCCTCTGACCATTTGTGACTCGTGTTATGAGTTGTCAATGTTGACCACACATAGTGGACTTATTCGGTCGTAGTCAGTTACGTATGCATCCTTTGGTTGGTCACTGTGCACGCTAGCCATACCGTGCCACTGCTTGTTGAAGGTCTATGTACTTCCTAGTTGATAAATAGTGTTCTCAACCCATTGTTTTCTTCTCTGACCATTTGTGCCTCGTGTTATGCGTTTTCAACGTTGACCACATGAAGTTAAATTCTTTCGTCATGGTCAGTGACATATGCATACTTTGGCTGGTCACTGTGCATTGAAGCCACATTGTGCCACTACATATTGAAGGTATTTGTACTTGCTAGTAGATAACTAGTATTGACAAACCATCACCTTCCACCCTGACCATTTGTGACTCGTGTTGTGAGTTGTCAAAGTTTAGCACAATTAGTGACATTATTTGGTCATGGTCAGTGACATATGCCTACTTTGGTTGGTCATCGTGCATGGTCTCCACACCGTGCCACAACGTATTGAAGCCCCTTGTGCTTGCTATGTGATACGTGGTGTTCCCAAACCATTGTTTCCCCCTATGACCATGTGTGACTCGTATTATGAGTTGTCAACGTGGACCACACACAGCGGATTTCTTTGGTCAAAGGCAGTACATATGCCTACTTTGGTCGGTCATTGTGCATGGTAGCCACAACGCGCTACTACTGACTGAAGGTCATTGTACTTGGTAGTTGAGAACCAATATTTTCGTAGCATTGTTTCCTCTCCTGACCGTTTGTGACTCGTGTTATGGTTGGTCAACGTTGACCACCCATATTGAAATAATCTGATCATGATCAGTGACATATGCCTAGTTTGATTGTTTGGTGTGCATATAAGCCACACCATGCCACTACGTATTGAAGTTCTTTGTCCTTTTTAGCCAATACATAGGCTTCCCAATCCATTGGTTTCCCCTCTGACCATTTGTTACTCGTGTTATGCGTTTTCAATGTTGACCACATGAAGTCAAATTTGTTCGTCATGGTTAGTGACGTATGCATACTTTGGTTGGTCACTGTGCATTGAAGCCACATTGTGCCACTACATATTGAAGGTATTTGTACTTGCTAGTAGATAACTAGTATTCACAAACCATTACCTTCCACCCTGACCATTCGTGACTCGTGTTGTGAGTTGTCCAAGTTTACCACACTTAGTGACATTATTTGGTCATGGTCAGTGACATATGCCTACTTTGGTTTGTCATCGTGCATGGTCTCCACACCGTGCCACAATGTATTGGAGCCCCTTGTGCTTGCTATGTGATTCGTGGTGTTCCCAAACCATTGTTTCCCCCTCTGACCACTTGTGACTCGTATTATGAGTTGTCAGCGTGGACCACACACGGCGGATTTCTTTGGTCAAAGGCAGTACATATGCCTACTTTGGTCGGTCATTGTGCGTGGTAGCCACACTGTGCTACTACTGACTGAAGGTCGTTGTACTTGGTAGTTGAGAATCGATATTCTCATAGCATTGTTTCCTCTCCTGACCGTTTGTGACTCGTGTTATGGTTGGTCAACGTTGACCACCCATATTGAAATTTTATGGTCATGATCAGTGACATATGCCTAGTTTGATTGTTTGGTGAGCATATTAGCCACACCTTGCCACTACGTATTGAAGTTCTTGGTCCTTTCTAGCCAATACATAGGCTTCCCAATCCATTGTTTTCCCCTCTGACCATTTGTGACTCGTGTTATGCGTTTTCAACGTTGACCACATGAAGTGAATTTGTTCGTCATGGTTAGTGACATATGCATACGTTGGTTGATCACTGTGCATTGAAGCCACATTGTGCCACTACATATTGAAGGTATTTGTACTTGATAGTAGATAACTAGTATTCACAAACCATTAACTTCCACCCTGACCATTTGTGACTCGTGTTGTGAGTTGTCAAAGTTTACCACACTTAGTGACATTATTTGGTCAGTGACATATGCCTACTTTGGTTGGTCATCGTGCATGGTCTCCACACCGTGCCACAACGTATTGAAGCCCCTTGTGCTTGCTATGGGATACGTGGTGTTTCCAAACCATTGTCTCCCCCACTGACCATTTGTGAATCGTATTATGAGTTGTCAACGTGGACCACACACAGCGGAATTCTTTGGTCAAAGGCAGTACATATGCCTACTTTGGTCGGTCATTGTGCATGGTAGCCACACCGCGCTACTACTGACTGAAGGTCATTGTACTTGGCAGTTGAGAACCGATATTCTCGTAGCATTGTTTCCTCTCCTGACCGTTTGTGACTCGTGTTATGGTTGGTTAACGTTGACCACCCATATTGAAATTCTCTGGTCATGATCAGTGACATATGCCTAGTTTGATTGTTTGGTGTGCATGTAAGCCACACTGTGCCACTACGTATTGAAGTTCCTTTTTCTTTTTAGCCAATACATAGGCTTCCCAATCCATTGTTTTCCCCTCTGACCATTTGTGACTCGTGTTATGCGTTTTCAATGTTGACCACATGAAGTAAAATTTGTTCGTCATGGTTCGTGACGTATGCATACTTTGGTTGGTCACTGTGCATTGAAGCCACATTGTGCCACTACATATTGAAGGTATTTGTACTTGCTAGTAGATAACTACTATTCACAAACCATTACCTTCCACCCTGACGATTCGTGACTCGTGTTGTGAGTTGTCCAAGTTTATCACACTTAGTGACATTATTTGGTCATGGTCATTGACATATGCCTACTTTGGTTGGTCATCGTGCATAGTATCCACACCGTGCCACAACGTATTGAAGCCCCTTGTGCTTGCTATGTGATTCGTGGTGTTCCCAAACCATTGTTTCACCCTCTGACCATTTGTGACTCGTATTATGAGTTGTCAACGTGGACCACACACAGCGGATGTATTTGGTCAAAGGCAGTACATATGCCTACTTTGGTCGGTCATTGTGCTTGGTAGCCACACTGTGCTACTACTGACTGAAGGTCGTTGTACTTGGTAGTTGAGAACCGATATTCTCATAGCATTGTTTCCTCTCCTGGCCGTTTGCGACTCGTGTTATGGTTGGTCAACGTTGACCACCCATATTGAAATTCTCTGGTCATGATCAGTGACATATGCCTAGTTTGATTGTTTGGTGTGCATATTAGCCACACCGTGCCACTGCGTATTGAAGGTCTTGGTCCTTTCTAGCCAATACATAGGCTTCCCAATCCATTGTTTTCCCCTGTGACCATTTGTGACTCGTGTTATGCGTTTTCAACGTTGACCACATGAAGTGAAATTTGTTCTTCATGGTTAGTGACATATGCATACGCTGGTTGGTCACTGTGCATTGAAGCCACATTGTGCCACTACATATTGATTGTATCTCTACTTGCTAGTAGATAACTAGTATTCACAAACCATTACCTTCCACCCTGACCATTTGTGACTCGTGTTGTGAGTTGTCAAAGTTTACAACACTTAGTGACATTATTTGGTCATGGTCTGTGACATATGCCTACTTTGGTTGGTCATCGTGCATGGTCTCCACACCGTGCCACAACGTATTGAAGCTCCTTGTGCTTGCTATGTGATTCGTGGTGTTCCCAAACCATTGTTTCCCCCTCTGACCATTTGTGACTTGTATTATGAGTTGTCAACGTGGACCACACACAGCGGATTTCTTTGGTCAAAGGCAGTACATATGCCTTCTTTGGTCGGTCATTATGCATGGTAGCCACACCGTGCTACTACTGACTGAAGGTCGTTGTACTTGGTAGTTGAGAACTGATATTCTCATAGCATTGTTTCCTCTCCTCACCGTTTGTGACTCGTGTTATGGTTGGTCAATGTTGACCACCCATATTGAAATTCTCTGGTCATGATCAGTGACATATGCCTAGTTTGATTGTTTGGTGTGCATATTAGCCACACCGTGCCACTACGTATTGAAGTTCTTTGTCCTTTTTAGCCAATACATAGGCTTCCCAATCCATTGTTTTCCCCTCTGACCATTTGTGACTCGTGTTATGGTTGGTCAATGTTGACCACCCATATTGAAATTCTCTGGTCATGATCAGTGACATATGCCTAGTTTGATTGTTTGGTGTGCATATTAGCCACACCGTGCCACTACGTATTGAAGTTCTTTGTCCTTTTTAGCCAATACATAGGCTTCCCAATCCATTGTTTTCCCCTCTGACCATTTGTGAATCGTGTTTTGCATTTTCAATGTTGACCACACGAAGTAAAATTTGTTCGTCATGGTTAGTGACGTATGCATACTTTGGTTGGTCACTGTGCATTGAAGCCACATTGTGCCACTACATATTGAAGGTATTTGTACTTGCTAGTAGATTACTAGTATTCACAAACCATTACCTTCCACCCTGACCATTCGTGACTCGTGTTGTGAGTTGTCAAAGTTTACCACACTTAGTGACATTAGTTGGTCATGGTCAGTGACATATGCCTACTTTGGTTGGTCATCGTGCATGGTCTCCACACCATGCCACAATGTATTGAAGCCCCTTGTGCTTGCTATGTGATGCGTGGTGTTCCCAAACCATTTTTTCCCCCTTTGACCATTTGTGAATCGTATTATGAGTTGTCACCGTGGACCACACACAGCGGATTTCTTTAGTCAAAGGCAGTACATATGCCTACTTTGGTCAGTCATTGTGCGTGGTAGCCACACCGTGCTACTACTGACCAAAGGTCGTTGTACTTGGTAGTTGAGAACCGATATTCTCATAGCATTGTTTCCTCTCCTGACCGTTTGTGACTCATGTTATGGTTGGTCAACGTTGACCACCCATACTGAAATTATTTGGTCATGATCAGTGACATATGCCTAGTTTGATTGTTTGGTGTGCATATTAGCCACACCGTGCTACTACGTATTGAAGTCCTTTGTCCTTTCTAGCCAATACATATGCTTCCCATTCCATTGTTTTCCCCTCTGACCATTTGTGACTCGTGTTATGCGTTTTCAACGTTGACCACGTGAAGTGAAATTTGTTCGTCATGGTTAGTGACATATGCATACGTTGCTTGGTCACTGTGCATTGACGCCACATTGTGCCACTACATATTGAAGGTATTTGTACTTTCTAGTAGATAACTAGTATTCACAAACCATTAACTTCCACCCTAACCATTTGTGACTCGTGTTGTGAGTTGTCAAAGTTTACCACACTTAGTGACATTATTTGGTCAGTGACATATGCCTTCTTTGGTTTGTCATCGTGCATGGTCTCCACACCGTGCCACAACGTATTGAAGCCCCTTGTGCTTGCTATGTAAATCGTGGTGTTCCCAAACCATTGTTTCCCCCTCTGACCATCTGTGACTTGTATTATGAGTTGTCAACATGGACCACACACACCAGATTTCTTTGGTCAAAGGCAGTACATATGCCTACTTTGGTCGGTCATTGTGCATGGTAGCCACACCGTGCTACTACTGACTGAAAGTCATTGTACTTGGTAGTTGAGAACTGATATTCTCATAGCATTGTTTCCTCTCCTGACCATTTGTGACTCGTGTTATGGTTGGTCAATGTTGACCACCCATATTGAAATTCTCTGATCATGATCAGTGACATATGCCTAGTTTGATTGTTTGGTGTGCATATCAGCCACACCGTGCCACTACATATTGAAGTTCTTTGTCCTTTCTAGCCAATGAATAGGCTTCCCAATCCATTGTTTTCCCCTCTGACCATTTGTGACTCGTGTTTTGCGTTTTCAACGTTGACCACATTAAGTGAAATTATTTCATCATGGTCAGTGACATATGCATCCTTTGGTTGGTCACTGTGCACGCTAGCCATACCGTGCCACTGCTTGTTGAAGGTCTTTGTACTTCCTAGTTGATAACTAGTGTTCCCAACCCATTGTGTTCCCCTCTGACCATTTGTGACTCGTGTTATGCGTTTTCAATGTTGACCTCATGAAGTGAAATTTGTTCGTCATGGTTAGTGACATATGCATACTTTGGTTGGTCACTGTGCATTGAAGCCACGTTGTGCCACTACATATTGAAGGTATTTGCACTTTCTAGTAGATAACTAGTATTCACAAACCATTACCTTCCACCCTGACCATTTGTGACTCGTGTTGTGACTTGTCAAAGTTTACCACACTTAGTGACATTATTTGGTCATGGTCAGTGACATATGCCTACTTTGGTTGGTCATCGTGCATGGTCTCCACACCGTGCCACAACGTATTGAAGCCCCTTGTGCTTGCTATGTGATACGTGGTGTTCCCAAACCATTGTTTCCCCCTCTGACCATTTGTGACTCGTATTATGAGTTGTTAGCGTGGACCACACACAGCGGACTTCTTTGATCAAAGGCAGTACATATGCCTACTTTGGTCGGTCATTGTGCATGGTAGCCACACCGTGCTACTACTGACTGAATGTCGTTGTACTTGGTAGTTGTGAACCGATATTCTCATAGCATTGTTTCCTCTCCTGTCCGTTTGTGACTCGTGTTGTGGTTGGTCAACCACCCATATTGAAATTCTCTGGTCATGATCAGTGACATATGCCTAGTTTGATTGTTTGGTGTGCATATTAGCCACACCGTGCCACTACGTATTGAAGTTCTTTGTCCTTTCTAGCCAATGCATAGGCTTCCCAATCCATTGTTTTCCCCTCTGATCATTTGTGACTCGTGTTATGCGTTTTCAACGTTGACCACATGAAGTAGAATTTATTCGTCATGGTTAGTGACATATGCATACTTTGGTTTGTCACTGTGCATTGAATCCACATTGTGTCACTACATATTGAAGGTATTTGTACTTGCTAGTAGATAACTAGTATTTACAAACCATTACCTTCCACCCTGACCATTTGTGACTTGTGTTGTAAGTTGTCAAAGTTTACCGCACTTAGTGACATTATTTGGTCATGGTCAGTCACATATGCCTACTTTGGTTGGTCATCGTGCATGGTCTCCACACTGTGCCACAGCGTATTGAAGCCCCTTGTGCTTGCTATGTGATACTTGGTGTTCCCAAACCATTGTTTCCCCATCTGACCATTTGTGACTTGTATTATGAGTTGTCAACGTTGACCACACACAGCGGATTCCTTTGGTGAAAGGCAGTACATATGCCTACTCTGGTCGGTCATTGTGCATGGTAGCCACACCGTGCTACTACTGACTGAAGGTCGTTGTACTTGGTAGCTGAGAACCGATATTCTCATAGCATTGTTTCCTCTCCTGACCGTTTGTGACTTGTGTTATGGTTGGTCATCGTTGACCACCCATATTGAAATTCTCTGGTCATGATCAGTGACATATGCCTAGTTTGGTTGTTTGGTGTGCATATTGGCCACACCGTGCCACTACGTATTGAAGTTCTTTGTCCTTTCTAGTCAATACATAGGCTTACCAAACCTTTGTCTCTCCCTCTGACCATTTGTGACTCGTGTTATGAGTTGTCAATGTTGACCACACATAGTGGACTTATTCGGTCGTAGTCAGTGACTTATGCATCCTTTGGTTGGTCATTGTGCACGCTAGCCATACCGTGCCACTGTTTGTTGAAGGTCTTTGTACTTGCTTGTTTATAACTAGTGTTCCCAACCCATTGTTTTCCCCCCTGACCATCTGTGACTCGTGTTATGCGTTTTCAACGTAGACCACATGAAGTGAATTTTGTTGGTTATAGTTAGTGACATATGCATACTTTGGTTGGTCACTGTGCATTGAACCCACATTCTGCCATGACATATTGAAGGTATTTGTACTTTCTCGTCAATAACTAGTATGCACAAACCATTATCTTCCACCCTGACCATTTGTGACTCGTGTTATGAGTTTTCAAAGTTTACCACACTTAGTGACATTATTTGGTCATGGTCAGTGACATATGCCTACTTTGGTTGGTCATCGTGCATGGTCTCCACACTGTGCCACAACGTATTGAAGCCCCTTGTGCTTGCTATGTGATACGTGGTGTTCCCAAACCATTGTTTCCCCCTCTGACCATTTGTGACTCGTGTTATGGTTGGTCAACGTTGACCACCCATATTGAAATTCTCTGGTCATGATCAGTGACATATGCCTAGTTTGATTGTTTGGTGTGCATATTAGCCACACCGTGCCACTACGTATTGAAGTTCTTTGTCCTTTTTAGCCAATACATAGGCTTCCCAATCCATTGTTTTCCCCTCTGAACATTGTGACTCATGTTATGCGTTTTCAATGTTGACCACATGAAGTAAAATTTGTTCGTCATGGTTAGTGACGTATGCATACTTTGGTTGGTCACTCTGCATTGAAGCCACATTGTGCCACTACATATTGAAGGTATTTGTACTTGCTAGTAGATAACTAGTATTCAAAAATATTACCTTCCACCCTGACCATTCGTGACTCGTGTTGTGAGTTGTCAAAGTTTACCACACTTAGTGACATTATTTGGTCATGGTCAGTAACATATGCTTACTTTGGTTGGTCATCTTGCATGGTATCCACATCATGCCACAATGTATTGAAGCCCCTTGTGCTTGCTATGTGATTCGTGGTGTTCCCAAACCATTGTTTCCCCCTCTGACCATTTGTGACTCGTATTATGAGTTGTCAGCATGGACCACACACAGCGGATTTCTCTGGTCAAAGGCAGTACATGTGCCTACTTTGGTCGGTCATTTTGCGTGGTAGCCACACCGTGCTACTACTGAATGACGGTCGTTGTACGTGGTAGTTGAGAACCGATATTCTCATAGCATTGTTTCCTCTCCTGACCATTTGTGGCTCGTGTTATGGTTGGTCAACGTTGACCACCCATATTGAAATTCTCTGGTCATGATCTGTGACATATGCCTAGTTTGATTGTTTGGTGCGCATATTAGCCACACCTTGCCACTACGTATTGAAGTTCTTGGTCCTTTCTAGCCAATATATAGGCTTCCCAATCCATTGTTTTCCCCTCTGACCATTTGTGACTCGTGTTATGCGTTTTCAACGTTGACCACATGAAGTGAAATTTGTTCGTCATGGTTAGTGACATATGCATACGTTGGTTGGTCACTCTGCATTGAAGCCACATTGTGCCACTACATATTAAAGGTATTTGTACTTGCTAGTAGATAACTAGTATTCACAAACCATTAACTTCCACCCTGATCATTTGTGACTCGTGTTGTGAGTTGTCAAAGTTTGCCACACTTAGTGACTTTATTTGGTCAGTGACATATGCCTACTTTGGTTGGTCATCGTGCATGGTCTCCACACCGTGCCACAACGAATTGAAGCCCCTTGTGCTTGCTATGTGATTCGTGGTGTTCTCAAACCATTGTTTCCCCCTCTGACCATTTGTGACTCGTAATATGAGTTGTCAACGTGGACCACACACAGCAGATTTCTTTGGTCAAAGGCAGTACATATGCCTACCTTGGTCGGTCATGTGCATGGCAGCCACACCGTACTACTACTGACTGAAGGTCCTTGTACTTGGTAGTTGAGAACTGATATTCTCATAGCATTGTTTCCTCTCCTGACCGTTTGTGACTCGTGTTATGGTTGGTCAATGTTGACCACCCATATTGAAATTCTCTGGTCATGATCAGTGACATATGCCTAGTTTGATTGTTTGGTGTGCATATTAGCCACACCGTGCCACTACGTATTGACGTTATTTGTCCTTTCTAGCCAATGCATAGGCTTCTTAATCCATTGTTTTCCCCTCTGACCATTTGTGACTCGTGTTATGCGTTTTCAACGTTGACCTCATGTAGTGAAATTTGTTCGTCATGGTTAGTGACATAAGCATACTTTGGTTGGTCACTGTGCATTGAAGCCACGTTGTCCCACTACATATTGAAGGTATTTGTACTTTCTAGTAGATAACTAATATTCTCAAACCATTACCTTCCACCCTGACCATTTGTGACTCGTGTTGTGACTTGTCAAAGTTTACCACACTTAGTGACATTATTTGGTCATGGTCAGTGACATATGCCTACTTTGGTTGGTCATCGTGCATGGTCTCCACACCGTGCCACAACGTATTGAAGCCCCTTGTGCTTTCTATGTGATACGTGGTGTTCCCAAACCATTGTTTCCCCCTCTGACCATTTGTGACTCGTATTATGAGTTGTTAGCGTGGACCACACACAGTGGACTTCTTTGGTCAAAGGCAGTACATATGCCTACTTTGGTCGGTCATTGTGCATGGTAGCCACACCGTGCTACTACTGACTGAAGGTCATTGTACTTGGTAGTTGAGAACCGATATTCTAATAGCATTGTTTCCTCTCCTGACCGTTTGTGACTCGTGTTATGGTTGGACAACGTTGACCACCCATATTGAAATTCTATGGTCATGATCAGTGACATATGCCTAGTTTGGTTGTTTGGTGTGCATATTAGCCACACCGTGCCACTACGTATTGAAGTTCTTTGTCCTTTCTAGTCAATACATAGGCTTACCAAACCATTGTCTCTCCCTCTGACCATTTGTGACTCGTGTTATGAGTTGTCAATGTTGACCACACATAGTGGACTTATTCGGTCGTAGTCAGTGACGTATGCATCCTTTGGAAGGTCACTGTGCATGCTAGCCATACCGTGCCACTGCTTGTTGAAGGTCTTTGTACTTGCTAGTTGATAACAAGTGTTCCCAACCCATTGTTGTCCCCTCTGACCATTTGTGACTCCTGTTATGTGTTATCAACGTTGACCACATGAAGTGAATTTTGTTGGTCATGGTTAGTGACATATGCATACGTTGGTTGGTCACTGTGCATAAAAGCCACATTGTGCCACTACATATTGAAGGTATTTGTACTTGCTAGTAGATAACTAGTATTCACAAACCATTAACTTCCACTCTGACCATTTGTGACTCGTGTTGTGAGTTGTCAAAGTTTACCACACTTAGTGACATTATTTGGTCAGTGACATATGCCTACTTTGGTTGGTCATCGTGCATGGTCTCCACACCGTGCCACAACGTATTGAAGCCCCTTGTGCTTGCTATGTGATTCGTGGTGTTCCCAAACCATTGTTTCCCCCTCTGACCATTTGTGACTCGTATTATGAGTTGTCAACGTGGACCACACACAGCGGATTTCTGGTCAAAGGCAGTACATATGCCTACTTTGGTCGGTCATTGTGCATGGTAGCCACACCGTGCTACTACTGACTGAAGGTCGTTGTACTTGGTAGTTGAGAACTGATATTATCATAGCATTGTTTCCTCTCCTGACCGTTTGTGACTCGTGTTATGGTTGGTCAATGTTGACCACCCATATTGAAAATCTCTGGTAATGATCAGTGACATATGCCTAGTTCGATTGTTTGGTGTGCATATTAGCCACACCGTGCCACTACGTATTGAAGTTCTTTCTCCTTTCTAGCCAATGCATAGGCTTCCCATTGTTTTCCCCTCTGACCATTTGTGACTCGTGTTATGCGTTTTCAACGTTGACCACATGAAGTGAAATTTGTTCGTCATGGTTGGTGACATATGCATACTTTGGTTTATCACTGTGCATTGAAGCCACATTGTGCCACTACATATTGAAGGTATTTGTACTTGCTAGTAGATAACCTGTATTCACAAACCATTACCTTCCACCCTGACCATTTGTGACTCGTGTTGTGAGTTGTCAAAGTTTACCACACTTAGTGACATTATTTGGTCATGGTCAGTGACATATGCCTACTTTGGTTGGTCATCGTGCATGGTCTCCACACTGTGCCACAACATATTGAAGCCCCTTGAGCTTGCTATGTGATACTTGGTGTTCCCAAACCATTGTTTCCCCCTCTCACCATTTGTGACTCGTATTATGAGTTGTCAACGTTGACCACACACAGCGGATTCCTTTGGTGAAAGGCAGTACATATGCCTACTTTGGTCGGTCATTGTGCATGGTAGCCACACCGTGCTACTACTGACTGAAGGCCGTTGTACTTGCTAGTTGAGAACCGATATTCTCATAGCATTGTTTCCTCTCCTGACCGTTTGTGACTCATGTTATGGTTGGTCATCGTTGACCACCCATATTGAAATTCTCTAGTCATGATCAGTGACATATGCCTAGTTTGGTTGTTTGGTGTGCATATTAGCCACACCGTGCCACTACGTATTGAAGTTCTTTGTCCTTTCTAGTCAATACATAGGCTTACCAAACCATTGTCTCTCCGTCTGACCATTTGTGACTCGTGTTATGAGTTGTCAATGTTGACCACACATAGTGGACTTATTCGGTCGTAGTCAGTGACT
The DNA here is from genome assembly GCA_023375785.1 of Penium margaritaceum. Classification (NCBI taxonomy): domain Eukaryota; kingdom Viridiplantae; phylum Streptophyta; class Zygnematophyceae; order Desmidiales; family Peniaceae; genus Penium; species Penium margaritaceum. Next base: position 174,751 of record SZWC01001483.1, read on the forward strand.
TATGCATCCTTTGGTTGGTCACAGTGCACGCTAGCCATACCGTGCCACTGCTTGTTGAAGGTCTTTGTACTTGCTAGTTTATAACTAGTGTTCCCAACCCATTGTTTTCCCCTCTGACCATCTGTGACTCATGTTATGCGTTTTCAAAGTTGACCACATGAAGTGAATTTTGTTGGTCATGGTTAGTGACATATGCATACTTTGGTTGGTCACTGTGCATTGAACCCACATTGTGCCATGAAATATTGAAGGTATTTGAAATTGCTCGTCAATAACTAGTATGCACAAACCATTATCTTCCACCCTGACCATTTGTGACTCGTGTTATGAGTTGACAAAGTTTACCACACTTAGTGACAATATTTGGTCATGGTCAGTGACATATGCCTACTTTTCTTGGTCATCGTGCATGGTCTCCACTCCGTGCCACAATGTATTGAAGCCCCTTGTGCTTGCTATGTGATACTTGGTGTTCCCAACCCATTGTTTCCCCCTCTGACAATTCATGACCCATATTATGGGTTGTCAACGTTGACCACGCATAGTAAAATTATTTGGTCATGGTAAGTGGCACATTCATAATCTGCTTGGTCATTGTACATGGTAGCCACACCTTTCACGACTTGTTGAAAATATTTGCACTTGCTAGTCAATATATAGCAAAAGGTTTCTCCCTTTGACACCAGGTTGGTTTTTGTTTATTTGTTGCGCGTAGGTGCCTTCACTGGAATACTCCCTCCCACCCCCCTAGAGGGATGTTCCGTGGACGACCTGGAGGACAGATTTGCGACCGCATTATGACACCCCCCC
>SZWC01001483.1:187653-200927 GCA_023375785.1 Penium margaritaceum
TCCTGACCGTTTGTGACTCGTGTTATGGTTGGTCAACGTTGACCACCCATATTGAAATTCTCTGGTCATTATCAGTGACATATGCCGAGTTTGATTGTTTGGTGTGCATATTAGCCACACCGTGCCACTACGTATTGAAGTTCTTTGTCCTTTTTAGCCAATACATAGGCTTCCCAATCCATTGTTTTCCCCTCTGACCATTTGTGACTCGTGTTGTGAGTTGTCAAAGTTTACCACACTTAGTGACATTATTTGGTCATGGTCAGTGACATATGCCTACTTTGGTTGGTCATCGTGCATGGTCTCCACACCGTGCCACAACTTATTGAAGCCCCTTGTGCTTGCTATGTGATTCGTGGTGTTCCCAAACCATTGTTTCCCTCTCTGACCATTTGTGACTCGTATTATGAGTTGTCAACGTGGACCACACACAGCGGATTTCTTTGGTCACAGGCAGTACATATGCCTACTTTGGTCGGTCATTGTGCATGGTAGCCACACCGTGCTACTACTGACTGAAGGTTGTTGTAGTTGGTAGTTGAGAACTGATATTCTCATATCATTGTTTCCTCTCCTGACCGTTTGTGACTCCTGTTATGGTTGGTCAATGTTGACCACCCATATTGAAATTCTCTGGTCATGATCAGTGACATATGCCTAGTTTGATTGTTTGGTGTGCATATTAGCAACACCGTGCCACTACGTATTGAAGTTCTTGGTCCTTTCTAGCCAATACATAGGCTTCCCAATCCATTGTTTTCCCCTCTGACCATTTGTGACTCGTGTTATGCGTTTTCAACGTTGACCACATGAAGTAAAATTTGTTTGTCATGGTTAGTGACACATGCATACTTTGGTTGGTCACTGTGCATTGAGGCCACATTGTGCCACTACCTATTGAAGGTATTTGTACTTGCTAGTAGATAACTAGTATTCACAAACTATTACCTTTCACCCTGACCATTTGTGACTCGTGTTGTGAGTTGTCAAAGTTTACCACACTTAGTGACATTATTTGGTCATGGTCAGTGACATATGCCTACTTTGGTTGGTCATCGTGCATGGTCTCCACACCGTGCCACAACGTATTGAAGCCCATTGTGCTTGCTATGTGATACATGGTGTTCCCAAACCATTGTTTCCCCCTCTGACCATTTGGGACTCGTATTATGAGTTGTCAATGTGGACCACACACAGCGGAATTCTTTGGTCAAAGGCAGTACATATGCCTAATGTGGTCGGTCATTGTGCATGGTAGCCACACCGCGCTACTACTGACTGAAGGTCATTGTACTTGGTAGTTGAGAACCGATATTCTCGTGGCATTGTTTCCTCTCCTGACCTTTTGTGACTTGTGTTATGGTTGGTTAACGTTGACCACCCATATTGAAATTATCTGGTCATGATCAGTGACATATGCCTAGTTTCATTGTTTGGTGTGCATATTAGCCGCACCGTGCCACTACGTATTGAAGTTCTTTGTCCTTTTTAGCCAATACATAGGCTTCCCAATCCATTGTTTTCCCATCTGACCATTTGTGACTCGTGTTATGCATTTTCAATGTTGACCACATGAAGTAAAATTTGTTCGTCATGGTTAGTGACGTGTGCATACTTTGGTTGGTCACTGTGCATTGAAGCCACATTGTGCCACTACATATTGAAAGTATCTGTACTTGCTAGTAGATAACTAGTATTCACAAACCATTACCTTCCACCCTGACCATTTGTGACTCATGTTGTGAGTTGTCAAAGTTTACCACACTTAGTGACATTATTTGGTCATGGTGAGTGACATATGCCTACTTTGGTTGGTCATCGTGCATGGTCTCCACACCGTGCCACAACGTATTGAAGCCCCTTGTGCTTGCTATGTGATACGTGGTGTTCCCAAACCATTGTTTCCCCCTCTGACCATTTGGGACTCGTATTATGAGTTGTCAATGTGGACCACACACAGCGGAAATCTTTCGTCAAAGGCAGTACATATGCCTAATTTGATCGGTCATTGTGCATGGTAGCTACACCGCGCTACTACTGACTGAAGGTCATTGTACTTGGTAGTTGAGAACCGATATTCTCGTAGCATTGTTTCCTCTCCTGACCGTTTGTGACTCGTGTTATGGTTGGTCAACGTTGACCACCCATCTTGAAATTCTCTGGTCATGATCAGTGACATATGCCTAGTTTGATTGTTTGGTGTGCATATTAGCCACACCGTGCCACTACGTATTGAAGTTCTTGGTCCTTTCTAGCCAATACATAGGCTTCCCAATCCATTGTTTTCCCCTCTGACCATTTGGGACTCGTATTATGAGTTGTCAATGTGGACCACACACAGCGGAAATCTTTCGTCAAAGGCAGTACATATGCCTAATTTGATCGGTCATTGTGCATGGTAGCTACACCGCGCTACTACTGACTGAAGGTCATTGTACTTGGTAGTTGAGAACCGATATTCTCGTAGCATTGTTTCCTCTCCTGACCGTTTGTGACTCGTGTTATGGTTGGTCAACGTTGACCACCCATCTTGAAATTCTCTGGTCATGATCAGTGACATATGCCTAGTTTGATTGTTTGGTGTGCATATTAGCCACACCGTGCCACTACGTATTGAAGTTCTTGGTCCTTTCTAGCCAATACATAGGCTTCCCAATCCATTGTTTTCCCCTCTGACCATTTGGGACTCGTATTATGAGTTGTCAATGTGGACCACACACAGCGGAAATCTTTCGTCAAAGGCAGTACATATGCCTAATTTGATCGGTCATTGTGCATGGTAGCTACACCGCGCTACTACTGACTGAAGGTCATTGTACTTGGTAGTTGAGAACCGATATTCTCGTAGCATTGTTTCCTCTCCTGACCGTTTGTGACTCGTGTTATGGTTGGTCAACGTTGACCACCCATCTTGAAATTCTCTGGTCATGATCAGTGACATATGCCTAGTTTGATTGTTTGGTGTGCATATTAGCCACACCGTGCCACTACGTATTGAAGTTCTTGGTCCTTTCTAGCCAATACATAGGCTTCCCAATCCATTGTTTTCCCCTCTGACCATTTGGGACTCGTATTATGAGTTGTCAATGTGGACCACACACAGCGGAAATCTTTCGTCAAAGGCAGTACATATGCCTAATTTGATCGGTCATTGTGCATGGTAGCTACACCGCGCTACTACTGACTGAAGGTCATTGTACTTGGTAGTTGAGAACCGATATTCTCGTAGCATTGTTTCCTCTCCTGACCGTTTGTGACTCGTGTTATGGTTGGTCAACGTTGACCACCCATCTTGAAATTCTCTGGTCATGATCAGTGACATATGCCTAGTTTGATTGTTTGGTGTGCATATTAGCCACACCGTGCCACTACGTATTGAAGTTCTTGGTCCTTTCTAGCCAATACATAGGCTTCCCAATCCATTGTTTTCCCCTCTGACCATTTGTGACTCGTGTTATGCGTTTTCAACGTTGACCACATGAAGTGAAATTTATTCGTCATGGTTAGTGACATATGCATACGTTGGTTCGTCACTGTGCATTGAAGCCACATTGTGCCACTATATATTGAAAGTATCTGTACTTGCTAGTAGATAACTAGTATTCACAAACCATTACCTTCCACCCTGACCATTTGTGACTCGTGTTGTGAGTTGTCAAAGTTTACCACACTTAGTGACATTATTTGGTCATGGTCAGTGACATATGCCTACTTTGGTTGGTCATCGTGCATGGTCTCCACACCGTGCCACAACGTATTGAAGCCCCCTGTGCTTGCTATGTGATACGTGGTGTTCCCAAACCATTGTTTCCCCCTCTGACCATTTGGGACTCGTATTATGAGTTGTCAATGTGGACCACACACAGCGGAATTCTTTGGTCAAAGGCAGTACATATGCGTAATTTGGTCGGTCATTGTGCATGGTAGCTACACCGCGCTACTACTGACTGAAGGTCATTGTACTTGGTAGTTGAGAACCGATATTCTCGTAGCATTGTTTCCTCTCCTGACCGTTTGTGACTCGTGTTATGGTTGGTTAACGTTGACCACCCATATTGAAATTCTCTGGTCATGATCAGTGACATATGCCTAGTTTGATTGTTTGGTGTGCATATTAGCCACACCGTGCCACTACGTATTGAAGTTCTTTGTCCTTTTTAGCCAATACATAGGCTTCCCAATCCATTGTTTTCCCCTCTGACCATTTGTGACTCGTGTTATGCGTTTTCAANGACCACACACAGCGGATTTCTTTGGTCAAAGGCAGTACATATGCCTAATTTGGTCGGTCATTGTGCATGGTAGGTACACCGCGCTACTACTGACTGAAGTTCATTGTACTTGGTAGTTGAGAACCGATATTCTCGTAGCATTGTTTCCTCTCCTGACGGTTTGTGACTCGTGTTATGGTTGGTTTACGTTGACCACCCATATTGAAATTCTCTGGTCATGATCAGTGACATATGCCTAGTTTGATTGTTTGGTGTGCATATTAGCCACACCGTGCCACTACGTATTGAAGTTCTTCGTCCTTTTTAGCCAATACATAGGCTTCCCAATCCATTGTTTTCCCCTCTGACCATTTGTGACTCGTATTATGAGTTGTCAATGTGGACCACACACAGCGGAATTCTTTGGTCAAAGGCAGTACATATGCCTACTTTGGTCGGTCTTTGTGCATGGTAGCCACACCGTGCTACTACTGACTGAAGGTCGTTGTACTTGGTAGTTGAGAACCGATATTCTCGTAGCATTGTTTCCTCTCCTGACGGTTTGTGACTCGTGTTATGGTTGGTCAACGTTGACCACCCATATTGAAATTCTCTGGTCATGATCAGTGACATATGCCTAGTTTGATTGTTTGGTGTGCATATTAGCCACACCGTGCCACTACGTATTGAAGTTCTTCGTCCTTTTTAGCCAATACATAGGCTTCCCAATCCATTGTTTTCCCCTCTGACCATTTGTGACTCGTATTATGAGTTGTCAATGTGGACCACACACAGCGGAATTCTTTGGTCAAAGGCAGTACATATGCCTACTTTGGTCGGTCTTTGTGCATGGTAGCCACACCGTGCTACTACTGACTGAAGGTCGTTGTACTTGGTAGTTGAGAACCGATATTCTCGTAGCATTGTTTCCTCTCCTGACGGTTTGTGACTCGTGTTATGGTTGGTCAACGTTGACCACCCATATTGAAATTCTCTGGTCATGATCAGTGACATATGCCTAGTTTGATTGTTTGGTGTGCATATTAGCCACACCGTGCCACTACGTATTGAAGTTCTTCGTCCTTTTTAGCCAATACATAGGCTTCCCAATCCATTGTTTTCCCCTCTGACCATTTGTGACTCGTGTTATGGTTGGTCAACGTTGACCACCCATATTGAAATTCTCTGGTCATGATCAGTGACATATGCCTAGTTTGATTGTTTGGTGTGCATATTAGCCACACCGTGCCACTACGTATTGAAGTTCTTTGTCCTTTTTAGCCAATACATAGGCTTCCCAATCCATTGTTTTCCCATCTGACCATTTGAGACTCGTGTTATGCATTTTTAATGTTGACCACATGAAGTAAAATTTGTTCGTCATGGTTAGTGACGTATGCATCCTTTGGTTGGTCACTGTGCATTGAAGCCACATTGTGCCACTACATATTGAAGGTATTTGTACTTGCTAGTAGATAACTAGTATTCACAAACCATTGCCTTCCACCCTGACCATTTGTGACTCGTGTTGTGAGTTGTCAAAGTTTACCACACTTAGTGACATTATTTGGTCATGGTCAGTGACATATGCCTACTTTGGTTGTTCATCGTGCATGGTCTCCACACCGTGCCACAACGTATTGAAGCCCCTTGTGCTTGCTATGTGATTCGTGGTATTCCGAAACCATTGTTTCCCCCTCTGACCATTTGTGACTCGTATTATGAGTTGTCAACGTGGACCACACACAGCGGATTTATTTGGTCAAAGGCAGTACATATGCCTACTTTGGTCGGGCATTGTGCATGGTAGCCACACCGTGCTACTACTGACTGAAGGTCGTTGTACTTGGTAGTTGAGAACTGATATTCTCATAGCATTGTTTCCTATCCTGACCGTTTGTGACTCGTGTTATGGTTGGTCAATGTTGACCACCCATATTGAATTTCTCTGGTCATGATCAGTGACATATGCCTAGTTTAGTTGTTTGGTGTGCATATTAGCCACACCGTGCCACTACGTATTGAAGTTCTTTGTCCTTTCTAGTCAATACATAGGCTTCCCAGACCATTTTCTCTCCCTCTGACAATTTGTGACTCGTGTTATGAGTTGTCAATGTTGACCACACATAGTGGACTTATTCGGTCGTAGTCAGTGACGTATGCATCCTTTGGTTGGTCACTGTGCACGCTAGCCATACCGTGCCACTGCTTGTTGAAGGTCTATGTACTTTCTAGTTGATAACTAGTGTTCCCAACCCATTGTTTTCCCCTCTGACCATTTGTGCCTCGTGTTATGCGTTTTCAACGTTGACCACATGAAGTGAAATTCTTTCGTCATGGTCAGTGAGATATGCATACTTTGGCTGGTCACTGTGCATTGAAGCCACATTGTGCCACTACATATTGAAGATATTTGTACTTTCTAGTACATAACTAGTATTCACAAACCATTACCTTCCACCCTGACAATTTGTGACTCGTGTTGTGAGTTGTCAAACTTTACCACAATTAGTGGCATTATTTGGTCATGGTCAGTGACATATGCCTACTTTGGTTGGTCATCGTGCATGGTCTCCACACCGTGCCACAACGTATTGAAGCCCCTTGTGCTTGCTATGTGATACGCGGTGTTCCCAAACCGTTGTTTCCCCCTCTGAGCATTTGTGACTCGTATTATAAGTTGTCAACGTGGACCACACACAGCGGAATTCTTTGGTCAAGGGGAGCACATATGCCTACTTTGGTCGGTCATTGTGCATGGTAGCCACACCGCGCTACTACTGACTAAAGGTCATTGTACTTGGTAGTTGAGAACCAATATTCTCGTAGCATTGTTTCCTCTCCTGACCGTTTGTGACTCGTGTTATGGTTGGTTAACGTTGACCACCCATATTGAAATTCTCTGGTCATGATCAGTGACATATGCCTAGTTTGATTGTTTGGTGTGTATATTAGCCACGCCGTGCCACTATGTATTGAAGTTCTTTGTCCTTTTTAGCCAATACATAGGCTTCCCAATCCATTGTTTTCCCCTCTGACCATTTGTGACTCGTGTTATGCGTTATCAATGTTGACCACATGAAGTAAAATTTGTTCGTCATGGTTAGTGACGCATGCATACTTTGATTGGTCACTGTGCATTGAAGCCACATTGTGCCACTACATATTGAAGGTATTTGTACTTGCTAGTAGATAACTAGTATTCAAAAACCATTACCTTCCACCCTGACCATTCGTGACTCGTGTTGTGAGTTGTCAAAGTTTATCACACTTAGTGACATTATTTGGTCATGGTCATTGACATATGCCTACTTTGGTTGGTCATCGTGCATGGTCTCCACACCGTGCCACAACATATTGAACCCCTTGTGCTTGCTATGTGATTCGTGGTGTTCCCAAACCATTGTTTCCCCCTCTGACCATTTGTGACTCGTATTATGAGTTGTCAATGTGGACCACACACAACGGATTTCTTTGGTCAAAGGCAGTACATATGCCTACTTTGGTCGGTCATTGTGCGTGGTAGCCACACCGTGCTACTACTGACTGAAGGTCGTTATACTTGGTAGTTGATAACCGATATTCTCATAGCATTGTTTCCTCTCCTGACCGTTTGTGACTCGTGTTATGGTTGGTCAACGTTGACCACCCATATTGAAATTATCTGGTCATGATCACTGACATATGCCTAGTTTGATTGTTTGGAGCGCATATTAGCCACACCGTGCCACTACGTATTGAAGTTCTTGGTCCTTTCTAGCCAATACATAGGCTTCCCAATCCATTGTTTTCCCCTCTGACCATTTGTGACTCGTGTTATGCGTTTTCAACGTTGACCACATGAAGTGATATTTGTTCGTCATGGTTAGTGACATATGCATATGTTGGTTGGTCACTGTGCATTGAAGCCACATTGTGCCACTACATATTGAAGGTATTTGTACTTGCTAGTAGATAACTAGTATTCACTAACCATTACCTTCCACCCTGACCATTTGTGACTCGTGTTGTGAGTTGTCAAAGTTTACCACACTTAGTGACATTATTTGGTCATGGTCAGTGACATATGCCTACATTGGTTGGTCATCGTGCATGGTCCCCACACCGTGCCACAACGTATTGAAGCCCCTTGTGCTTGCTATATGATACGTGATGTTCCCAGACCATTGTTTCCCCCTCTGAACATTTGTGACTCGTATTATGAGTTGTCAACGTGGACCACACATAGCATAATTCTTTGGTTGAAGGCAGTACATATGCCTACTTTGGTCGGTAATTGTACATGGTAGCCACACCGCGCTACTACTGACTGAAGGTCATTGTACTTGGTAGTTGAGAACCGATACTCTCCTAGCATTGTTTCCTCTCCTGACCGTTTGTGACTCCTGTTATGGTTGGTTAACGTTGACCACCCATATTGAAATTCTCTGGTCATGATCAGTGACATATGCCTAGTTTGATTGTTTGGTGTGCATATGAGCCACACCGTGCCACTACGTATTGAAGTTCTTGGTCCTTTCTAGCCAATACATAGGCTTCCTTACCCATTGTTTTCCCCTCTGACCATTTGTGACTCGTGTTATGCGTTTTCAACGTTGACCACATTCAGTTAAATTCTTTTGTCATGGTCAGTGACATATGCATACGTTGGTTGGTCACTGTGCATTGAAGCCACATTGTGCCACTGCATCTTGAAGGCATTCGTACTTGCTAGTACATAACTAGTATTCACAAACCATTACCTTCCACCCTGACCATTTGTGACTCGTGTTGTGAGTTGTCAACGTTTACCACACTTAGTGACATTATTTGGTCAGTGACATAGGCCTACTTTGGTTGGTCATCGTGCATGGTCTCCACACTGTGCCACAACGTGTTCAAGCCCCTTTGTGCTTGCTATGTGATACTTTGTGTTCTTAAACCATTGTTTTCCCCTCTGACCATTTGTGACTCGTATTATGAGTTGTCAACGTTGACCACACACAGCGGATTTCTTTGGTCAAAGGCAGTACACATGCCTACTTTGGTCGGTCGTTGTACATGGTAGCCACACCGTGCTAATACTGACTGAAGGTCGTTGTACTTGGTAGTTGAGAACCGATATTCTCATAGCATTGTTTCCTGTCCTGACCGTTTGTGACTCGTGTTATGGTTGGTCAACGTTGACCACCCATATTGAAATTATCTGGTCATGATCAGTGATATATGCCTGTTTTGGTTGTTTGGTGTGCATATTAGCCACACCGTGCCACTACGTATTGAAGTTCTTTGTCCTTCCTAGTCAATACATCGGCTTGCCATACCATTTTCTCTCCCTGTAACCATTTGTGACTCGTGTTATGAGTTGTCAATGTTGACCACACATAGTGGACTTATTCGGTCGTAGTCAGTGACGTATGCATCCTTTGGTTGGTCACTGTGCACGCTAGCCATACCGTGCCACTGCTTGTTGAAGGTCTATGTACTTCCTAGTTGATAACTAGTGTTCCCAACCCATTGTTATCCCCTCTGACCATTTCTGCCTCGTGTTATGCGTTTTCAACATTGACCACATGAAGTGAAATTCTTTCGTCATGGTCAGCGACATATGCATACTTTGGCTGGTCACTGTGCATTGAAGCCACATTGTGCCACAACAAATTGAAGGTATTTGTACTTGCTAGTAGATAACTAGTATTCACAAACCATTACCTTCCACCCTGACCATTTGTGACTCGTGTTGTGAGTTGTCAAAGTTTACCACAATTAGTGACATTATTTGGTCATGGTCAGTGACATATGCCTACTTTGGTTGGTCATCGTGCATGGTCTCCACACCATGCCACAACGTATTGAAGCCCCTTGTGCTTGCTATGGGATACTTGGTGTTCCCAACCCATTGTTTCCCCTTCTGACAATTCGTGACCCATATTATGGGTTGTCAACGTTGACGACACATATTTAAATTATTTGGTCATGGTAAGTGGCACATTCCTAATCTGGTTGGTTATTGTACATTGTAGCCACACCTTTCCACTACTTGTTGAAAGTATTTGCACTTGCTAGTCAATATATAGCAAAAGGTTTCTCCCTTTGACACCAGGTCGGTTTTTGTTTATTTGTTGCACGTAGGTGCCTTCACTGGAATACTCCCTCCCACCCCCCTAGAGGGATGTTCCGTGGACGACCTTGAGGACAGATTTGCGACCGCATTATGACACCCCCCTACCCCCCCACGGCTTAGGCTTGAAGGTAGAGTTGAGGTAGCACAACACGCCCGCCCCCCCCCCCCAGGTCGCGAGCCTATTCTATATTGCGCGTACGATGATTCAAACCCAGGACCTATCGCTCCAGAATCTAGCTATATAAGCACTAAGCCAGCTCACATGGTGTTCATATGTTGTCCAGATGACATTATCAGGGTTCCTATGGGTAAAGGGCATAAAATAAGGGGGTGTAAGATTATAGGGTAGTTTTCAAAAGTATGAATGATAACAAATTCAGTTTGTTCATAAACAATTGTCGCATACTAAGTTTTGGATTTTGCAACTTCGAGCTTGAATAACCTCTCAACCATTGCTGCGATTGACCAGCCGTAAGATGGAAAGTTGACAAGACACATTGAAACTCTTTTTATGATATTCGATGACACGAGAATATTTTGGTTGGTCATTGTGCATGGTAGCCATACCGTGCCACCACTTATAGAAGGTCTTTGTACTTGCTAGTCGATACCAAGTATTCCCAATCCATTGTTTCCCCCCTCTGACCATTTGTGACTCGTATTATGAGTTGTCAATGTTGACCACACACAGCGGATTTCCCTGGTCAAAGGCAGTACATATGCCTACTTTGGTCGGTCATTGTGCATGGTAGGCACACCGTGCTACTACTGACTGAAGGTCATTGTACTTGGTAGTTGAGAACCGATATTCTAATAGCATTGTTTCCTCTCCTTACCGTCTGTGACTCGTGTTATGGTTGGTCAACGTTGACCACCCATATTGAAATTCTGTGGTCATGATCAGTGACATATGCCTAGTTTGATTGTTTGGTGTGCATATTAGCCACACCGTGCCACTACGTATTGAAGTTCTTTGTCCTTTCTAGTCAATACATATGCTTCCCAAACCATTGTCTCTCCCTCTGACCATTTGNGTTATGAGTTGTCAATGTTGACCACACATAGTGGACTTATTCGGTCGTAGTCAGTGACGTATGCATCCTTTGGTTGGTCACTGTGCATGCTAGCCATACCGTGCCACTGCTTGTTGAAGGTCTATGTACTTCCTAGTTGATAACTAGTGTTCCCAACCCATTGTTTTCCCCTCTGACCATTTGTGCCTTGTGTTATGCGTTTTCAACATTGACCACATGAAGTGAAATTCTTTCGTCATGGTCAGTGACATATGCATACTTTGGCTGGTCATTGTGCATTGAAGCCACATTGTGCCACTACATATTGAAGGTATTTGTACTTGCTAGTAGATAAATAGTATTCACAAACCATTACCTTCCACCCTGACCATTTGTGACTCGTGTTGTGAGTTGTCAAAGTTGACCACCCATATTGAAATTCTGTGGTCATGATCAGTGACATATGCCTAGTTTGATTGTTTGGTGTGCATATTAGCCACACCGTGCCACTACATATTGAAGTTCTTTGTCCTTTCTAGTCAATACATATTCTTCCCAAACCATTGTCTCTCCCTCTGACCACCTGGGACTGGCGTTATGAGTTGTCAATGTTGACCACACATAGTGGACTTATTCGGTCGTAGTCAGTGACGTATGCATCCTTTGGTTGGTCACTGTGCACGCTAGCCATACCGTGCCACTGCTTATTAAAGGTCTTTGTACTTGCTAGTTGAAAACTAGTGTTCCCAATCCATTGTTTTCCCCTCTGACCATTTGTGACTCGTGTTATGCGTTTTCAACATTGACCACATGAAGTGAAGTTTGTTTGTCATGGTTAGTGACATATGCATACTTTGGTTGGTCATTGTGCATTGAAGCCACATTGTGCCACTGCATATTGAAGGTATTTGTACTTGCTAGTACATAACTAGTATTCACAAACCATTACCTTCCACCCTGACCATTTGTGACTCGTTTTGTGAGTTGTCAAAGCTTACCACACTTAGTGACATTATCTGGTCATGGTCAGTGACATAGGCCTACTTTGGTTGGTCATCGTGCATGGTCTCCATACTGTGCCACAACGTATTGAAGCCCCTTGTGCTTGCTATATGATACTTGGTGTTCCCAAACCATTGTTTCCCACTCTGACCATTTGTGACTCGTATTATGAGTTGTCAACGTTGACCACACACAGCGGATGTCTTTGGTCAAAGGCAGTACATATGCCTACTTTGGTCGGTCATTGTGCATGGTATCCACATCGTGCTACTACTGACTGGAGTTCGTTGTACTTGGTAGTTGAGAACCAATATTCCCATAGCATTGTTTCCTCTCCTGACCGTTTGTGACTCGTGTTATGGTTGGTTAACGTTGACCACCCATATTGAAATTCTCTGGTCATGATCAGTGACATATGCCTAGTTTGATTGTTTGGTGTGCATATTAGCCACACCGTGCCACTACGTATTAAAGTTATTTGTCCTTTCTAGCCAATACATAGGCTTCCCAAACCATTGTTTTCCCCTCTGACCATTTGTGACCCGTGTTATGCGTTTTCAACATTGACCACATGAAGTGAAATTTGTTCGTCATGGTTAGTTACATATGCATACACTGGTTGGTCACTGTGCATTGAAGCCACATTTTGCCACTACATATTGAAGGTATTTGTACTTGCTAGTAGATAACTAGTATTCACAAACCATTACCTTCCACCCTGACCATTTGTGACTCGCGTTGTGAGTTGTCAAAGTTTACCACACTTAGTGACATTATTTGGTCATGGTCAGTGACATATGCCTACTTTGGTTGGTCATCGTGCATGGTCTCCACACCGTGCCACAACGTATTGAAGCCCCTTGTGCTTGCTATGTGATACGTGGTGTTCCCAAACCATTGTTTCCCCCTCTGACCATTTGTGACTCGTATTATGAGTTGTCAACG
>SZWC01001483.1:226275-245244 GCA_023375785.1 Penium margaritaceum
AACGTTGACCACCCATATTGAAATTCTCTGGTCATGATCAGTGACATATGCCTAGTTTGATTGTTTGGTGTGCATATTAGCCACGCCGTGCCACTACGTATTGAAGTTCTTTGTCCTTTTTAGCCAATACATAGGCTTCCCAATCCATTGTTTTCCCCTCTGACCATTTGTGACTCGTGTTATGCGTTTTCAATGTTGACCACATGAAGTAAAATTGTTTCGTCATGGTTAGTGACGTATGCATACTTTGGTTGATCACTGTGCATTGAAGCCACATTGTGCCACTACATATTGAAAGTATTTGTACTTGCTAGTAGATAACTAGTATTCACAAACCATTACCTTCCACCCTGACCATTCGTGACTCGTGTTGTGAGTTGTCAAAGTTTACCACACTTTGTGACATTATTTGGTCATGGTCAGTGACATATGCCTACTTTGGTTGGTCACCGTGCATGGTCTCCACACCATGCCACAACGTATTGAAGCCCCTTGTGCTTGCTATGTGATACTTGGTGTTCCCAAACCATTGTTTCCCCCTCTGACCATTTGTGACTCGTATTATGAGTTGTCAACGTGGACCACACACAGAGGAATTCTTTGGTCAAAGGCAGTACATATGCCTACTTTGGTTGGTCATTGTGCATGGTAGCCACACCACGCTACTACTGACTGAAGGTCATTGTACTTGGTAGTTGAGAACCGATATTCTCGTAGCATTGTTTCCTCTCCTGACCGTTTGTGACTCGTGTTATGGTTGTTTAACGTTGACCACCCATGTTGAAATTCTCTGGTCATGATCTGTGACATATGCCTATTTTGATTGTTTGGTGTGCATATTGGCCACGCCGTGCCACTACGTACTGAAGTTCTTTGTCCTTTTGAGCCAATACATAGGCTTCCCAATCCATTGTTTTCCCCTCTGAACATTTGTGACTCGTGTTATGCGTTTTCAATGTTGACCACATGAAGTAAAATTTGTTCGTCATGGTTAGTGACGTATGCATACTTTGGTTGGTCACTGTGCATTGAAGCCACATTGTGCCACTACATATTGAAGGTATTTGTACTTGCTAGTAGATAACTAGTATTCACAAACCATTACCTTCCACCCTGACCATTCGTGACTCGTGTTGTGAGTTGTCAAAGTTTACCACACTTAGTGACATTATTTGGTCATGGTCAGTGACATATGCCTACTTTGGTTGGTCATCGTGCATGGTCTCCACACCGTGCCACAGCGTATTGAAGCCCCTTGTGCTTGCTATGTGAGATGTGATGTTCCCAAACCATTGTTTCCCCCTCAGACCATTTGTGACTCGTATTATGAGTTGTCAACGTGGACCACACACAGCAGAATTCTTTGGTCAAAAGCACTACATATGCCTGCTTTGGTCGGTCATTGTGCATGGTAGCACTACTGACTGAAGGTCATTGTACTTGGTAGTTGAGAACCGATATTCTTGTAGCATTGTTTCCTCTCCTGACCGTTTGTGACTCGTGTTATGGTTGGTTAACGTTGACCACCCATATTGAAATTCTCTGGTCATGATCAGTGACATATGCCTAGTTTGATTGTTTGGTGTGCATATTAGCCACACCGTGCCACTACGTATTGAAGTTCTTTGTCCTTTTTAGCCAATACATAGGCTTTCCAATCCATTGTTTTCCCCTCTGACCATTTGTGACTCGTGTTATGCGTTTTCAATGTTGACCACATGAAGTAAAATTTGTTCTTCATGGTTAGTGACGTATGCATACATTATTTGGTCAGTGACATAGGCCTACTTTGGTTGGTCATCGTGCATGGTCTCCACACTGTGCCACAACGTATTCAAGCCCCTTGTGCTTGCTATGTGATACTTGGTGTTCCCAAACCATTGTTTCCCCCTCTGACCATTTGTGACTCGTATTATGAGTTGTCAACGTTGACCAAACACAGCAGATTTCTTTGGTCAAAGGCAGTACACATGCCTACTTTGGTCGGTCATTGTACATGGTAGCCACACCGTGCTACTACTGACTGAAGGTCGTTGTACTTGGTAGTTAAGAACCGATATTCCCATAGCATTGTTTCCTGTCCTGACCGTTTGTGACTCGTGTTATGGTTGGTCAACGTTGACCACCCATATTGAAATTCTCTGGTCATGATCAGTGACATATGCCTAGTTTGNCACACCGTGCTACTACTGACTGAAGGTCGTTGTACTTGGTAGTTGAGAACCGATATTCCCATAGCATTGTTTCCTGTCCTGACCGTTTGTGACTCGTGTTATGGTTGGTCAACGTTGACCACCCATTTTGAAATTATGTGGTCATGATCAGTGACATATGCCTAGTTTGGTTGTTTGGTGTGCATATTAGCCACACTGTGCCACTACGTATTGAAGTTCTTTGTCCTTTCTAGTCAATACATAGGCTTCCCAGACCATATTCTCTCCCTCTGACAATTTGTGACTCGTGTTATGAGTTGTCAATGTT
The DNA here is from genome assembly GCA_023375785.1 of Penium margaritaceum. NCBI lineage: Eukaryota > Viridiplantae > Streptophyta > Zygnematophyceae > Desmidiales > Peniaceae > Penium > Penium margaritaceum. The sequence continues at coordinate 228,757 of SZWC01001483.1, forward strand.
GACCACACATAGTGGACTTATTCGGTCGTAGTTAGTGACGTATGCATCCTTTGGTTGGTCACTGTGCACGCTAGCCATACCGTGCCACTGCTTGTTGAAGGTCTATGTACTTCCTAGTTGATAACTTGTGTTCCCAACCCATTGTTTTCCCATCTGACCATTTGTGCCTCGTGTTATGCGTTTTCAACGTTGACTACATGAAGTGAAATTCTTTCGTCATGGTCAGTGACATATGCATACTTTGGCTGGTCACTGTGCATTGAAGCCACATTGTGCCACTACATATTGAAGGTATTTGTACTTGCTAGTAGATAACTAGTATTCACAAACCATTACCTTCCACCCTGACCACTTGTGATTCGTGTTGTGAGTTGTCAAAGTTTACCACAATTAGTGACATTATTTGGTCATGGTCAGTAACATATGCCTACTTTGGTTGGTCATCGTGCATGGTCTCCACACCGTGCCACAACGTATTGAAGCCCCTTGTGCTTGCTATGTGATACGTGGTGTTCCCAAATTATTGTTTCCCCCTCTGACCATTTGTAACTCGTATTATGAGTTGTCAATGTGGACCACACACAGAGGAATTCTTTGGTCAAAGGCAGTACATATGCCTACTTTGGTCGGTCATTGTGCATGGTAGCCACACCGCGCAACTACTGACTGAAGGTCATTGTACTTGGTAGTTGAGAGCCGATATTCTCGTAGCATTGTTTCCTCTCCTGACCGTTTGTGACTCGTGTTATGGTTGGTCAACGTTGACCAACCATATTCAAATTCTCTGGTCATGATCAGTGACATATGCCTAGTTTGATTGTTTGGTGTGCATATTAGCAACGCCGTGCCACTACGTATTGAAGTTCTTTGTCCCTTTTAGCCAATACATAGGCTTCCCAATCCATTGTTTTCCCCTCTGACCACCTGTGACTCATGTTATGCGTTTTCAATGTTGACCACATGAAGTAAAACTTGTTCATCATGGTTAGTGACGTATGCATACTTTGGTTGGTCACGGTGCATTGAAGCCACATTGTGCCACTACATATTGAAGGTATTTGTACTTGCTAGTAGATAAGTAGTATTCACAAACCATTACCTTCCACACTGACCATTTGTGACTCATGTTGTGAGTTGTCAAAGTTTACCACACTTAGTGATGTTATTTGGTCATGGTCAGTGACATATGCCTACTTTGGTTGGTCATCGTGCATGGTCTTCACACTGTGCCACAACGTATTGAAGCCCCTTGTGCTTGCTATGTGATACTTGGTGTTCCCAAACCATTGTTTCCCCCTCTGACCATTTGTGACTCGTATTATGAGTTGTCAACATTGACCACACACAGCGGATTTCTTTGGTCAAAGGCAGTACATATGCCTACTTTGGTCGGTCATTGTGCATGGTAGCCACACCGTGCTACTACTGACTGAAGGTCGTTGTACTTGGTAGTTGAGAACCGATATTCCCATAGCATTGTCTCCTGTCCTGACCGTTTGTGACTCGTGTTATGGTTGGTCAACGTTGACCACCCATATTGAAATTCTNTCCCCCTCTGACCATTTGTGACTCGTATTATGAGTTGTCAACATTGACCACACACAGCGGATTTCTTTGGTCAAAGGCAGTACATATGCCTACTTTGGTCGGTCATTGTGCATGGTAGCCACACCGTGCTACTACTGACTGAAGGTCGTTGTACTTGGTAGTTGAGAACCGATATTCCCATAGCATTGTTTCCTGTCCTGACCGTTTGTGACTCGTGTTATGGTTGGTCAACGTTGACCACCCATATTGAAATTCTCTGGTCATGATCAGTGACATATGCCTAGTTTGGTTGTTTGGTGTGCATATTAGCCACACCGGGCCACTACGTATTGAAGTTCTTTGTCCTTTCTAGTCAATACATAGGCTTCCCAAACCATTTTCTCTCCTTCTGACCATTTGTGACTCGTGTTATGAGTTGTCAATGTTGACCACACATAGTGGACTAATTCGGTCGTAGTCAGTGATGTATGCATCCTTTGGTTGGTCACTGTGCACGCTAGCCATACCGTGCCACTTCTTGTTGAAGGTCTTTGTACTTCCTAGTTGATAACTAGTGTTACCAACCCATTGTTTTCCCCTCTGACCATTTGTGACTCGTGTTATGCGTTTTCAACGTTGACCACATTAAGTTAAATTCTTTCGTCATGGTCAGTGACATATGCATACTTTGGTTGGTCACTGTGCATTGAAGCCACATTGTGCCACTACATATTGAAGGTATTTTAACTTGCTAGTAGATAACTAGTATTCACAAACCATTACCTTCCACCCTGACCATTTGTGACTCGTGTTGTGATTTGTCAAAGTTTACCACACTTAGTGACATTATTTGGTCAGTGACATAGGCCTACTTTGGTTGGTCATCGTGCATGGTCTCCACACTGTGCCATAACGTATTCAAGCCCCTTGTGCTTGCTACGTGATACTTGGTGTTCCCAAACCATTGTTTCCCCCATCTGACCATTTGTGACTCGTATTATGAGTTGTCAACGTTGACCAAACACAGCGGATTTCTTTGGTCAAAGGCAGTACACATGCCTACTTTGGTCGGTCATTGTACATGGTAGCCACACCGTGCTACTACTGACTGAAGGTGGTTGTACTTGGTAGTTGAGAACCAATATTCCCATAGCATTGTTTCCTGTCCTGCCCGTTTGTGACTCGTGTTATGGTTGGTCTACGTTTACCACCCATTTTGAAATTATCTGGTCATGACCAGTGACATATGCCTAGTTTGGTTGTTTGGTGTGCATATTAGCCACACCGTGCCACTACGTATTGAAGTTCTTTGTCCTCTCTAGTCAATACATAGGCTTCCCAGACGATTTTCTCTCCCTCTGACCATTTGTGACTCGTGTTATGAGTTGTCAATGTTGACCACACATAGTGGACTTATTCGGTCGTAGTCAGTGACGTAAGCATCCTTTGATTGGTCACTGTGCACGCTAGCCATACCCTGCCACTGCTTGTTGAAGGTCTATGTACTTCCTAGTTGATAACTAGTGTTCCCAACCCATTGTTTTCCCCTCTGATCATTTGTGCCTCGTGTTATGCGTTTTCAACGTTGACCACATGAAGTGAAATTCTTTCGTCATGGTCAGTGACATATGCATACTCTGGCTGGTCACTGTGCATTGAAGCCACATTGTGCCACTACATATTGAAGGTATTTGTACTTGCTAGTAGATAACTAGTATTCACAAACCATTACCTTCCACCCTGACCAATTGTGACTCGTGTTGTGAGTTGTCAAAGTTTACCACAATTAGTGACATTATTTGGTCATGGTCAGTGACATATGCCTACTTTGGTTGGTCATCGTGCATGGTCTCCACACCGTGCCACAGCGTATTGAAGCCCCTTGTGCTTGCTATGTGATACGTGGTGTTCCCAAATTATTGTTTCCCCCTCTGACCATTTGTGACTTGTATTATGAGTTGTCAACGTGGACCACACACAGCAGAATTCTTTGGTCAAAGGCAGTACATATGCCTACTTTGGTCGGACATTGTGCATGGTAGCCACACCGCGCAACTACTGACTGAAGGTCATTGTACTTGGTAGTTGAGAACCGATATTCTCGTAGCATTGTTTCCTTTCCTGACCGTTTGTGACTCGTGTTATGGTTGGTCAACGTTGACCACCCATATTGAAATTCTCTGGTCATGATCAGTGACATATGCCTAGTTTGATTGTTTGGTGTGCATATTAGCCACACCGTGCCACTACGTATTGAAGTTCTTTTTCCCTTTTAGCCAATACGTAGGCTTCCCAATCCATTGTTTTCCCCTCTGACCACTTGTGACTCGTGTTATGCGTTTTCAATGTTGACCACATGAAGTAAAACTTGTTCATCATGGTTAGTGACGTATGCATACTTTGGTTGGTCAGTGTGCATTGAAGCCACATTGTGCCACTACATATTGAAGGTATTTGTACTTGCTAGTAGATAAGTAGTATTCACAAACCATTACCTTCCACCCTGACCATTCGTGACTTGTATTATGAGTTGTCAACGTTTACCACACTTAGTGACATTATTTGGTCATGGTCAGTGATATATGCCTACTTTGGTTGGTCATCGTGCATGGTCTCCACACCATGCCACAACGTATTGAAGCCCCTTGTGCTTGCTATGTGATCCTTGGTATTCCCAACCCATTGTTTCCCCCTCTGACAATTCGTGACCCATATTATGGGTTGTCAACGTTGACCACACATATTTAAATTATTTGGTCATGGTAAGTGGCACATTCCTAATCTGGTTGGTCATTGTACATGGTAGCCACACCGTTCTACTACTTGTTGAAAGTATTTGCACTTGCTAGTCGATGTATAGAAAAAGGTTTCTCCCTTTGACACCAGGTCGGTTTTTGTTTATTTGTTGCGCGTAGGTGCCTTCACTGGAATACTCCCTCCCACCCCCCTAGAGGGATGTTCCGTGGACGACCTGGAGGACAGATTTGCGACCGCATTATGACACCCCCCCTACCCCCCCCACAGCTTAGGCTCGAAGGTAGAGTTGAGGTAGCACAACACGGCCGCCTCCGCCCCCAGGTCGCGAGCCTATTCTATATTGCACGTACGATGATTCAAACCCAGGACCTATCGATCCAGAATCTAACTCTATAAGCACTAAGCCAACTCACATGGTGTTCATATGTTGTCCACATGACATTATAAGGGTTCCCATGGGTAAAGGGCATAAAAAAAGGGGGTGTAAGATTATAGGGTAGTTTTCAAAAGTATGAATGATAAAAAATTCAGTATATTCATAAACAATTGAGTTGTCAATGTTGACCACACACAGCGGATTTCCCTGGTCAAAGGCAGTACATATGCCTACTTTGGTCGATCAGTGTGCATGGTAGGCACACCGTGCTACTACTGACTGAGGGTCATTGTACTTGGTAGTTGAGAACCGATATTCTAATAGCATTGTTTCCTCTCCTTAGCGTTTGTGACTCGTGTTATGGTTGGTCAACGTTGACCACCCATATTGAAATTCTGTGGTCATGATCAGTGACATATGCCTAGTTTGATTGTTTGGTGTGCATATTAGCCATACCGTGCCACTACGTATTGAAGTTCTTTGTCCTTTCTAGTCAATACATATGCTTCCCAAACCATTGTCTCTCCCTCTGACCATTTGGGACTGGCGTTATGAGTTGTCAATGTTGACCACACATAGTGGACTTATTCGGTCGTAGTCAGTGACGTATGCATCCTTTGGTTGGTCACTGTGCACGCTGGCCATACAGTGCCACTGCTTGTTGAAGGTCTTTGTACTTGCTAGTTGATAACTAGTATTCCCAATCCATTGTTTTCCGCTCTGACCATTTGTGACTCATGTTATGCGTTTTCAACATTGACCACATGAAGTGAAATTTGTTCGTCATGGTTAGTGACATATGCATACTTTGGTAGGTCACTGTGCATTGAAGCCACATGGTGCCACTGCATATTGAAGGTATTTGTACTTGCTATTACATAACTAGTACTCACAAACCATTACCTTCCACCCTGACCATTTGTGACTCGTGTTGTGAGTTGTCAAAGTTTACCACACTTAGTGACATTAGTTGGTCATGGTCAGTGACATAGGCCTACTTTGGTTGGTCATGGTGCATGGTCTCCACACTGTGCCACAACGTATTGAAGCCCCTTGTGCTTGCTATATGATACTTGTTGTTCCCAAACCATTGTTTCCCCCTCTGACCATTCGTGACTCGTATTATGAGTTGTCAACGTTGACCACACACAGCGGATTTCTTTGGTCAAAGGCAGTACATATGCCTACTTTGGTCGGTCATTGTGCATGGTAGCCACACCGTGCTACTACTGACTGAAGGTCGTTGTACTTGGTAGTTGAGAACCGATATTCCCATAGCATTGTTTCCTGTCCTGACCGTTTGTGACTCGTGTTATGGTTGGTCAACGTTGACCACCCATATTGAAATTCTCTGGTCATGATCAGTGACATATTCCTAGTTTGATTGTTTGGTGTGCATATTAGCCACACCTTGCCACTACGTATTGAAGTTATTTGTCCTTTCTAGTCAATACATAGGCTTCCCAGACCATTTTCTCTCCCTCTAACCATTTGTCACTCGTGTTATGAGTTGTCAATGTTGACCACACATAGTGGACTTATTAGGTCGTAGTCAGTAACGTATGCATCATTTGGTTGGTCACTGTGCAAGCTAGCCATACCGTGCCACTGCTTGTTGAAGGCCTATGTACTTCCTATTTGATAACTATTGTTCCCAATCCATTGTTTTCCCCTCTGACCATTTGTGACTCGTGTTATGCGTATTCAATGTTGACCACATGAAGTAAAATTTGTTCGTCATGGTTAGTGACGTATGCATACTTTGGTTGGTCACTGTGCATTGAAGCCACATTGTGCCACTACATATTGAAGGTATTTGTACTTGCAAGTAGATAACTAGTATTCACAAACCATTACCTTCCACCCTGACCATTCGTGACTCGTGTTGTGAGTTGTCAAAGTTTATCACACTTAGTGACATTATTTGGTCATGGTCATTGACATATGCCTACTTTGGTTGGTCATCGTGCATGGTCTCCACACCGTGCCACAGCGTATTGAAGCCCCTTGTGCTTGCTATGTGATTCGTGGTGTTCCCAAACCATTGTTTCCCCCTCTGACCATTTGTGACTCGTATTATGAGTTGTCAACGTTGACCACACATTTTTAAATTATTTGGTTATGGTAAGTGGCACATTCCTAATATGGTTGGTCATTGTACATGGTAGCCGCACCGTTCCACTACTTATTGAAAGTATTTGCACTTGCTAGTCAATATATAACAAAAGGTTTCTCCCTTTGACACCAGGTCGGTTTTTGTTTATTTGTTGCGCGTAGGTGCCTTCACTGGAATACTCCCTCCCACCCCCCTAGAGGGATGTTCTGTGGACGACCTGGAGGACAGATTTGCGACCGCATTATGACACCCCCCCTACCCCCCCACGGCTTAGGCTCGAAGGTAGAGTTGAGGTAGCACAACACGGCCACCCCCCCCCCCTGGTCGCGAGCCTACTCTACATTGCGCATACGAGGAGTCAAACCCAGGACCTATTGCTCCAGAATCTAACTCTATAAGCACTAAGGCAACTCACATGGTGTTCATATGTTGTCCAAATGACATTATAATGGTTCCTATGGGTAAAGGGCATAAAATAAGGGGGTGTAAGACTATAGGGTAGTTTTCAAAAGTATGAATGATAACAAATTCAGTTTATTCATAAAAATTTGACGCAGACTAAGTTTTGAACTTTGCAACTTCGACCTTGAATAACCTCTCAACCATTGCTGCGGTTGATCAGCCGTAAGATGGAAAGTTGACAAGACACATTGAAACTCTTCTTATGATATTCGATGACACAATAATATTTTGGTTGGTCATTGTGCATGGTAGCCATACCGTGCCACCAATTATAGAAGGTCTTTGTACTTGCTAGTTGATACCAAGTATTCCCAAACCATTGTTTCCCCCCTCTGACCATTTGTGACTCGTATTATGAGTTGTCAATGTTGACCACACACAGCCGATTTCCCTGGTCAAAGGCAGTACATATGCCTACTTTGGTCGGTCATTGTGCATGGTAGGCACACCGTGCTACTACTGACTGAAGGTCATTGTACTTGGTAGTTGAGAACCGATATTCTAATAGCATTGTTTCCTCTCCTTACCGTTTGTGACTCGTCTTATGGTTGGTCAACGTTGACCACCCATATTGAAATTCTGTGGTCATGATCAGTGACATATGCCTAGTTTGATTGTTTGGTGTGCATATTAGCCACACCGTGCCACTACGTATTGAAGTTATTTGTCCTTTCTAGTCTATACATATGGTTCCCAAACCATTGTCTCTCCCTCCGACCATTTGGGACTGGCGTTATGAGTTGTCAATGTTGACCACACATAGTGGATTTATTCGGTCGTAGTCAGTGACGTATGCATCCTTTGGTTGGTCACTGTGCACGCTAGCCATACCGTGCCACTGCTTGTTGAACGTCGTTGTACTTGCTAGTTGATAACTAGTGTTCCCAATCCATTGTTTTCCCCTCTGACCATTTGTGACTCGTGTTATGCGTTTTCAACATTGACCACATGAAGTGAAATTTGTTTGTCATGGCTAGTGACATATGCATACGTTGGTTGGTCATTGTGCATTGAAGCCACATTGTGCTACTACATATTGAAGGTATTTGTACTTGCTAGTAGATAAGTAGTATTCACAAACCATTACCTTCCACCCTGACCATTCGTGACTCGTGTTATGAGTTGTCAACGTTTACCACACATAGTGACATTATTTGGTCATGGTCAGTGACATATGCCTACTTTGGTTGGTCATCGTGCATGGTCTCCACACCATGCCACAACGTATTGAAGCCCCTAGTGCTTGCTATGTGATACTTGGTGTTCCCAACCCATTCATTCCCCCTCTGACAATTCGTGACCCATATTATGGGTTGTCAACGTTGACCACACATATTTAAATTATTTGGTCATGGTAAGTGGCACATTCCTAATCTGGTTGGTCATTGTACATGGTAGCCACACCGTTCCACTACTTGTTGAAAGTATTTGCACTTGCTAGTCAATATATAGCAAAAGGTTTCTCCCTTTGACACCAGGTCGGTTTTTGTTTATTTGTTGCGCGTAGGTGCCTTCACTGGAATACTCCCTCCCACCCCCCTAGAGGGATGTTCCGTGGACGACCTGGAGGACAGATTTGCGACCGCATTATGACACCCCCCCTACCCCCCCACGGCTTAGGCTCGAAGGTAGAGTTGAGGTAGCACAACACGGCCGCCCCCCCCCNTATAAGCACTAAGCCAACTCACATGGTGTTCATATGTTGTCCAAATGACATTATAAGGGTTCCTATGGGTAAAGGGCATAAAATAAGGGGGTGTAAGATTATAGGGTAGTTTTCAAAAGCATGAATGATAACAATTTCAGTATATTCATAAACATTTGACGCATACTAATTTTTCAGTTTTGCAACTTCAAGCTTGAATAACCTCTCAACCATTGCTGCGATTGACCAGCCATATGGAAAGTTGACAAGACACATTGAAACTCTTCTTATGATATTCGATGACACAAGAATATTTTGGTTGGTCATTGTGCATGGTAGCCATACCGTGCCACCACTTATAGAAGGTCTTTGTACTTGCTAGTCGAAACCAAGTATTCCCAAACCATTGTTTTCCCCCTCTGACCATTTGTGACTCGTATTATGAGTTGTCAATGTTGACCACACAGAGCCGATTTCCCTGGTCAAAGGCAGTACATATGCCTACTTTGGTCGGTCATTGTGCATGGTAGGCACACCGTGCTACTACTGACTGAAGGTCATTGTACTTGGTAGTTGAGAACCGATATTCTAATAGCATTGTTTCCTCTCCTTACCGTTTGTGACTCGTGTTATGGTTGGTCAATGTTGACCACCCATATTGAAATTCTGTGGTCATGATCAGTGACATATGCCTTGTTTGATTGTTTGGTGTGCATATTAGCCACACCGTGCCACTACGTATTGAAATTCTTTGTCTTTCTAGTCAATAAATATGCTTCCCAACCCATTGTCTCTCCCTCTGGCCATTTGGGACTGGCATTATGAGTTGTCAATGTTGACCACACATAGTGGACTTATTCGGTCGTAGTCTGTGACGTATGCATCCTTTGGTTGGTCACTGTGCACGCTAGCCATATCGTGCCACTGCTTGTTGAAGGTCTTTGTACTCTCTAGTTGACAACTAGCGTTCCTAATCCATTGTTTTCCCCTCTGACCATTTGTGACTCGTGTTATTCGTTTTTAACATTGACCACATGAAGTGAAATTTGTTTGTCATGGTTAGTGACATATGCATACGTTGGCTTGTCACTGTGCATTGAAGCCACATTGTGCCACTACATATTGAAGGTATTTGTACTTGCTAGTAGATAACTAGTATTCACAACCCATTACCTTCCACCCTGACCATTTGTGACTCGTGTTGTGAGTTGTCAAAGTTTACCACACTTAGTGACATTATTTGGTCATGGTCAGTGACATATGCCTACTTTGGTTGGTCATCGTGCATGGTCTCCACACCGTGCCACAACGTATTGAAGCCCCTTGTGCTTGGTATGTGATACGTGGTGTTCTCAAACCATTGTGTCCCCCTCTGACCATTTGTGACTCGTATTATGGGTTGTCAACGTGGACCACACACAGCGGAATTCTTTGGTCAGAGGCAGTACATATGCCTACTTTGGTCGGTCATCGTGCATGGTAGCCACACCGCGCTACTACTGACTGAAGGTCATTGTACTTGGTAGTTGAGAACCGATATTCTTGTAGCATTGTTTTCTCTCCTGACCATTTGTGACTCGTGTTATGGTTGGTTAACGTTGACCACCCATATTGAAATTATCTGGTCATGATCAGTGACATATGCCTAGTTTGATTGTTTGGTGTGCATATTAGCCACACCGTGCCACTACGTATTGAAGTTATTTGTCCTTTTTAGTCAATACATAGGCTTCCCAATCCATTGTTTTCCCCTCTGACCATTTGTGACTCGTGTTATGCATTTTCAATGTTGACCACATGAAGTAAAATTTGTTCGTCATGGTTATTGACGTATGCATACTTTGGTTGGTCACTGTGCATTGAAGCCACATTGTGCCACTACATATTGAAGGTATTTGTACTTGCCAGTAGATAACTAGTATTCACAAACAATTACCTTCCACCCTGACCATTTGTGACTCGTGTTGTGAGTTGTCAAAGTTTACCACACTTACTGACATTATTTGGTCATGGTCACTGACATATGCCTACTTTGGTTGGTCATCGTGCATGGTCTCCACACCGTGCCACAACGTATTGAAGCCCCTTGTGCTTGCTATGTGATTCGTGTTGTTCCCAAACCATTGTTTCCCCATCTGACCATTTGTGACTCGTATTATGAGTTGTCAACGTGGACCACACACAGCGGATTTCTTTGGTCAAAGGCAGTACATATGCCTACTTTGGTCGGTCATTGTGCATGGTAGCCACACCGTGCTACCACTGACTGAAGGTCGTTGTACTTGGTAGTTGAGAACGGATATTCTCATAGCATTGTTTCCTCTCCTGACCGTTTGTGACTCGTGTTATGGTTGGTCAACGTTGACCACCCATATTGAAATTCTCTGGTCATGATCAGTGACATATGCCTTGTTTGATTGTTTGGTGTGCATATGAGCCACACCGTGTCACTACGTACTGAAATTCTTTGTCCTTTCTAGCCAATACATAGGCTTCCCAATCCATTGTTTTCCCCTCTGACCATTTGTGACTCGTGTTATGCGTTTTCAACATCAACCACATGAAGTAAAATTTGTTTGTCATGGTTAGTGACATATGCATACTTTGTTTGGTCACTGTGCATTGAAGCCACATTGTGCCACTACATATCAAAGGTATTTGTACTTGCTAGTAGATAACTAGTATTCACAAACCATTACCTTCCACCCTGACCATTTGTGACTCGTGTTGTGAGTTGTCAAAGTTTATAACACTTAGTGACATTATTTGGTCATGGTCAGTGACATATGCCTACTTTGGTTGGTCATCGCGCATGGTCTCCACACTGTGCCACAACGTATTGAAGCCCCTTGTACTTGCTATGTGATACTTGGTGTTCCCAAACCATTGTTTCCCCCTCTGACCACTTGTGACTCGTAGTATGAGTTGTCGACGTTGACGAATCACAGCGGATTTCTTTGGTCAAAGGCAGTACATATGCCTACTTTGGTCGGTCATTGTGCATGGTAGCCACACCGTGCTAATACTGACTGAACGTCGTTGTACTTGGTAGTTGAGAACCGATATTCCCATAGCATTGTTTCCTGTCCTGACCGTTTGTGACTCGTGTTATGGTTGGTCAACGTTGACCACCCATTTTGAAATTATCTGGTCATGATCAGTGACATATGCCTAGTTTGGTTGTTTGGTGTGCATATTAGCCAAACCGTGCCACTACGTATTGAAGTTCTTTGTCCTTTCTAGTCAATACATAGGCTTCCCAGACCATTTTCTCTCCCTCTGACCATTTGTGACTCGTGTTATGAGTTGTCAATGTTGACCACACATATTCGACTTATTCGGTCATAGTCAGTGACGTATGTATCCTTTGGTTGGTCACTGTGCACGCTAGCCATACCCTGCCACTGCTTGTTGAAGGTCTATGTACTTCCTAGTTGATAACTAGTGTTCCCAACCCATTGTTTTCCCCTCTGACCATTTGTGCCTCGTGTTATGCGTTTTCAACGTTGACCACATGAAGTGAAATTCTTTCGTCATGGTCAGTGACATATGCATACTTTGGCTGGTCACTGTGCATTGAAGCCACATTGTGCCACTACATATTGAAGGTATTTGTAATTGCTAGTAGATAATTAGTATTCACAAACCATTACCTTCCACCCTGACCATTTGTGACTCGTGTTGTGAGTTGTCAAAGTTTACCACAATTAGTGACATTATTTGGTCATGGTCAGTGACATATGCCTACTTTGGTTGGTCGTCGTGCATGGTCTCCACACCGTGCCACAACATATTAAAGCCCCTTGTGCTTGCTATGTGATACTTGGTGTTCCCAAATTATTGTTTCCCCCTCTGACCATTTGTGACTCGTATTATGAGTTGTCAATGTGGACCACACACAGCGGAATTCTTTGGTCAAAGGCAGTACATATGCCTACTTTGGTCGGTCATTGTGCATGGTAGCCACACCGCGCAACTACTGACTGAAGGTCATTGTACTTGGTAGTTGAGAACCAATATTCTCGTAGCATTGTTTCCTCTCCTGACCGTTTGTGACTCGTGTTATGGTTGGTCAATGTTGACCACCCATATTGAAATTCTCTGGTCATGATCAGTGACATATGCCTAGTTTGATTGTTTGGTGTGCATATTAGCCACACCGTGCCACTACGTATTGAAGTTCTTTGTCCCTTTTAGCCAATACATAGGCTTCCCAATCCATTGTTTTCCCCTCTGACCACTTGTGACTCGTGTTATGCGTTTTCAACGTTGACCACATGAAGTAAAACTTGTTCATCATTGTTAGTGACGTATGCATACTTTGGTTGGTCACTGTGCATTGAAGCCACATTGTGCCACTACATATTGAAGGTATTTGTACTTGCTAGTAGATAAGTAGTATTCACAAAAGATTACCTTCCACCCTGACCATTCGTGACTCGTGTTATGAGTTGTCAAAGTTTACCACACTTAGTGACATTATTTGGTCATGGTCAGTGACATATGCCTACTTTGGTTGGTCATCGTGCATGGTCTCCACACCGTTCCACAACGTATTGAAGCCCCTAGTGCTTGCTATGTGATACTTGGTGTTCCCAACCCATTCTTTCCCCCTCTGACAATTCGTGACCCATATTATGGGTTGTCAACGTTGACAACACATATTTAAATTATTTGGTCATGGTAAGTGGCACATTCCTAATCTGGTTGGTCATTGTACATGGTAGCCACACCGTTCCACTACTTGTTGAAAGTAGTTGCACTTGCTAGTCAATATATAGCAAAAGGTTTCTCCCTTTGACACCAGGTCGGTTTTTGTTTATTTGTTGCGCGTAGGTGCCTTCACTGGAATACTCCCTCCCACCCCCCTAGAGGGATGTTCCGTGGACGACCTGGAGGACAGATTTGCGACCGCATTATGACACCCCCCCTACCCCCCCACGGCTTAGGCTCGAAGGTAGAGTGGAGGTAGCACAACACGGCCGCCCCCCCCCCCCAGGTCGCGAGCTTATTCTATATTGCGCGTACGAGGATTCAAACCCAGGACCTATCGCTCCAGTATCTAACTCTATAAGCACTAAGCCAACTCACATGATGTTCATATGTTGTCCAAATGCCATTATAAGGGTTCCTATGGGTAAAGGGCATAAAATAAGGGGGTGTAAGATTATAGGGTAGTTTTCAAAAGTATGAATGATAAAAAATTCAGTATATTCATAAACAATTGACGCAGACTAAGTTTTCAATTTTGCAACTTCGAGCTTGAATAACCTCTCAACCATTGCTGCGATTGACCAGCCGTAAGATGGAAAGTTGACAAGACACATTGAAACTCTTCTTATGATATTCGATGACACAATAATATTTTGGTTGGTCATTGTGCATGGTAGCCATACCGTGCCACCACTTATAGAAGGTCTTTGTACTTGCTAGTCGATACCAAGTATTCCCAAACCATTGTTTCCCCCCTCTGACCATTTGTGACTCGTATTATGAGTTGTCAATGTTGACCACACACAGCGGATTTCCCTGGTCAAAGGCAGTCCATATGCCTACCTTGGTCGGTCATTGTGCATGGTAGGCACACCGTGCTACTACTGACTGAAGGTCATTGTACTTGGTAGTTGAGAACCGATATTCTAATAGCATTGTTTCCTCTCCTTACCGTTTGTGACTCGTGTTATGGTTGGTCAACGTTAACCACCCATATTGAAATTCTGTGGTCATGATCAGTGACATATGCCTTGTTTGATTGTTTTGTGTGCATATTAGCCACACCGTGCCACTATGTATTGAAGTTCTTTGTCTTTTCTAGTCAATACATATGCTTCCCAAACCATTGTCTCTCCCTCTGACCATTTGGGACTGGCGTTATGAGTTGTCAATGTTGACCACACATAGTGGACTTATTCGGTCGTAGTCAGTGACGTATGCATCCTTTGGTTGGTCAATGTGCACGCTAACCATATCGTGCCACTGCTTGTTGAAGGTCTTTGTACTTGCTAGTTGACAACTAGTGTTCCCAATCCATTGTTTTCCCCTCTGACCATTTGTGACTCGTGTTATGAGTTGTCAACGTGGACCACACACAGCGGAATTCTTTGGTCAAAGGCAGTACATATGCCTACTTTGGTCGGTCATTGTGCATGGTAGCCACACCGCGCTACTACTGACTGAAGGTCATTGTACTTGGTAGTTGAGAACCGATATTCTCGTAGCATTGTTTCCTCTCCTGACCGTCTGTGACTCGTGTTATGGTTGGTTAACGTTGACCACCCATATTGAAATTCTCTGGTAATGATCAGTGACACATGCCTAGTTTGATTGTTTGGTGTGCATATTAGCCACACCGTGCCACTACGTATTGAAGTTCTTTGTCCTTTTTAGTCAATACATAGGCTTCCCAATCCATTGTTTTCCCCTCTGACCATTTTTGACTCGTGTTATGTATTTTCAATGTTGACCACATGAAGGAAAATTTGTTTGTCATGGTTATTCACGTATGCATACTTTGGTTGGTCACTGTGCATTGAAGCCACATTGTGCCACTACATATTGAAGGTATTTGTACTTGCTAGTAGATAACTAGTATTCACAAACAATTACCTTCCACCCTGACCATTTGTGACTCGTGTTGTGAGTTGTCAAAGTTTACCACGCTCAGTGACATTATTTGGTCATGGTCAGTGACATATGCCTACTTTGGTTGGTCATCGTGCATGGTCTCCACACCGTGCCACAACGTATTGAAGCCCCTTGCGCTTGCTATGTGATTCGTGGTGTTCCCAAACCATTGTTTCCCCCTCTGACCATTTGTGACTCGTATTATGAGTTGTCAACGTGGACCACACACAGCGGATTTCTTTGGTCAAAGGCAGTACATATGCATACTTTGGTCGGTCATTGTGCATGGTAGCCACACCGTTCTACTACTGACTGAAGGTCGTTGTACTTAGTAGTTGAGAACGGATATTCTCATAGCATTGTTTCATCTCCAGATCGTTTGTGACTCGTGTTATGGTTGGTCAACGTTGACCACCCATATTGAAATTCTCTGGTCATGATCAGTGACATATGCCTAGTTTGATTGTTTGGTGTGCATATTAGCCACACCGTGCCACTACGTATTGAAGTTCTTTGTCCTTTCTAGCCAATGCATAGGCTTCCCAATCCATTGTTTTCCCCTCTGTCCATTTGTGACCCGTGTTATGCGTTTTCAACATCAACCACATGAAGTGAAATTTGCTCGTCATGGTTAGTGACATATGCATACTTTGGTTGGTCACTGTGCATTGAACCCACATTGTGCCACTACATATTGAAGGTATTTGAACTTGCTAGTAGATAACTAGTATTCACAAACCATTACCTTCCACCCTGACTATTTGTGACTCGTGTTGTGAGTTGTCAAAGTTTACCACACTTAGTGACACTATTTGGTCATGGTCAGTGACATATGCCTACTTTGGTTGGTCATCGTGCATGGTCTCCACACTGTGCCACAACGTATTGAAGCCCCTTGTGCTTGCTATGTGATACTTGGTGTTCCCAAACCATTGTTTCCCCCTCTGACCATTTGTGACTCGTATTATGAGTTGTCAACGT
>SZWC01001483.1:249239-260600 GCA_023375785.1 Penium margaritaceum
AGGATTCAAACCCAGGACCTATTGCTCCAGAATCTAACTCTATAAGCACTAAGCCAACTCACATGGTGTTCATATGTTGTCCAGATGAAATTATAAGGGTTCCTATGGGTAAAGGGCATAATATAAGGAGGTGTAAGATTATAGGGTAGTTTTCAAATGCATGAATGATAACAAATTCAGTTTATTCATAAACAATTGACGCAGACTAAGTTTTGAATTTTGCAACTTCGAGCTTAGATAACCTCTCAACCATTGCTGCGATTGACAAGCCGTAAGATGGAAAGTTGACAAGACACATTGAAACTCTTTTTATGATATTCGATGACACAAGAATATTTTGGTTGGTCATTGTGCATGGTAGCCATACCGTGCCACCACTTATAGAATGTCTTTGTACTTGCTAGTCGATACCAAGTATTCCCAAACCATTGTTTCCCCCCTCTGACCATTTGTGACTCATATTATGAGTTGTCAATGTTGACCACACACAGCGGATTTCCCTGGTCAAAGGCAGTACATATGCCTACTTTGGTCGGTCATTGTGCATGGTAGGCACACCGTGCTACTACTGACTGAAGGTCATTGTACTTGGTAGTTGAGAACCGATATTCTAAAAGCATTGTCTCCTCTCCTTACCGTTTGTGACTCGTGTTATGGTTGGTCAATGTTGACCACCCATATTGAAATTCTGTGGTCATGATCAGTGACATATGCCTAGTTTGATTGTTTGGTGTGCATATTAGCCACACCGTGCCACTACGTATTGAAGTTTTTTCTCCTTTCTAGTCAATACATATGCTTCCCAACCCATTGTCTCTCCATCTGACCATTTGGGACTGGCGTTATGAGTTGTCAATGTTGACCACACATAGTGGACTTATTCGGTCGTAGTCAGTGACGTATGCATCCTTTGGTTGGTCACTGTGCACGCTAGCCATACAGTGGCACTGCTTGTTGGAGGTCTTTGTACTTGCTAGTTGATAACTAGTGTTCCCAATCCATTGTTTTCCCCTCTGACCATTTGTGACTCGTGTTATGCGTTTTCAACATTGACCACATGAAGTGAAATTTGTTCGTCATGGTTAGTGACATATGCATACTTTGGTTGGTCACTGTGCATTGAAGCCACATTGTGCCACTGTATACTGAAGGTATTTGTACTTTCTATTACATAACTAGTACTCACAAACCATTACCTTCCACCTTGACCATTTGTGACACGTGTTGTGAGTTGTCAAAGTTTACCACACTTAGTGACATTAGTTGGTCATGGTCAGTGACATAGGCCTACTTTGGTTGGTCATCGTGCATGGTCTCCACACTGTGCCACAACGTATTGAAGCCCCTTGTGCTTGCTATATGATACTTGGTGTTCCCAAACCATTGTTTCGCCCTCTGACCATTCGTGACTCGTATTATGAGTTGTCAACGTTGACCACACACAGCGGATTTCTTTGGTCAAAGGCAGTACATATGCCTACTTTGGTCGGTCATTGTGCATGGTAGCCACACCGTGCTACTACTGACTGAAGGTCGTTGTACTTGGTAGTTGAGAACCGATATTCCCATAGCATTGTTTCCTGTCCTGACCGTTTGTGACTCGTGTTATGGTTGGTCAACGTTGACCACCCATATTGATTGTTTGTTGTGCATATTAGCCACACCGTGCCACTACGTATTGAAGTTATTTGTCCTTTATAGTCAATACATATGCTTCCCAAACCATTGTCTCTCCCTCCGACCATTTGGGACTGGCGATATGAGTTGTCAATGTTGACCACACATAGTGGACTTATTCGGTCGTAGTCAGTCACGTATGCATCCTTTGGTTGGTCACTGTGCACGCTAGCCATACCTTTCCACTGCTTGTTGAAGGTCTTTGTACTTGCTAGTTGACAACTAGTGTTCCCAATCCATTGTTTTCCCCTCTGACCATTTGTGACTCGTGTTATGCGTTTTTAACATTGACCACATTAAGTGAAATTTGTTTGTCATGGTTAGTGACATATGCATACGTTGGTTGGTCACTGTGCATTGAAGCCACATTGTGCCACTACATATTACAAGTATTTGTACTTGCTAGTAGATAACTAGTATTCACAAACCATTACCTTCCACCCTGACCATTTGTGACTTGTGTTGTGAGTTGTCAAATTTTACCACACTTAGTGACATTATTTGGTCATGGTCAGTGACATATGCCTACTTTGGTTGGTCATCGTGCATGGTCTCCACACCGTGCCACAACGTATTGAAGCCCCTTGTGCTTGCTATGTGATACGTGGCGTTCCCAAACCATTGTTTCCCCCTCTGACCATTTGTGACTCGTATTATGAGTTGTCAACGTGGACCACACACAGCGGAATTCTTTGGTCAAACGCAGTACATATGCCTACTTTGGTCGGACATTCTGCATGGTAGCCACACCGTGCTACTACTGACTGAACGTCGTTGTACTTGGTAGTTGATAACTGATATTCCCATAGCATTGTTTCCTGTCCTGACCGTTTGTGACTCGTGTTATGGTTGGTCAACGTTGACCACCCATATTGAAATTCTCTGGTCATGATAAGTGACATATGCCTAGTTTGGTTATTTGGTGTGCATATTAGCCACACCGTGCCACTACGTATTGAAGTTCTTTGTCCTTTCTAGTCAATACATAGGCTTCCCAGACCATTTTCTATCCCTCTGACAATTTGTGACTCGTGTTATGAGTTGTCAATGTTTACCACACATAGTGGACTTATTCGGTCATAGTCAGTGACGTATGCATCCTTTGGTTGGTCACTGTGCACGCTAGCGATACCATGCCACTACTTGTTGAAGGTCTATGTACTTCCTACTTGATAACTAGTGTTCCCAACCCATTGGTTTCCCCTCTGACCATTTGTGCCTCGTGTTATGCGTTTTCAACGTTGACAACATGAAGTGAAATTCTTTCATCATGGTCAGTGACATATGCATACATTGGCTGGTCACTGTGCATTGAAGCCACATTGTGCCACTACACATTGAAGGTATTTGTACTTGCTAGTAGATAACTAGTATTCACAACCCATTACCTTCCACCCTGACAATTTGTGCCTCGTGTTGTGAGTTGTCAAAGTTTACCACAATTAGTTACATTATTTGGTCATGGTCAGTGACATATGCCTACTTAGGTTGGTCATCGTGCATGGTCTCCACACCGTGCCACAACGTATTGAAGCCCCTTGTGCTTGCTATGTAATACGTTGTGTTCCCAAACCATTGTTTCCCCCTCTGACCATTTGTGACTCGTATTATGAGTTGTGAACGTAGACCACACACAGCGGAATTCTTTTGTCAAAGGCAGTACAAATGCCTACTTTGGTCGGTCATTGTGCATGGTAGCCACACCGCGCTACTACTGACTGAAGGTCATTGTACTTGGTAGTTGAGATCCAATATTCTCGTAGCATTGTTTCCTCTCCTGACCGTTTGTGACTCGTGTTATGGTTGGTTAACGTTGACCACCCATATTGAAATTCTCTGGTCATGATCAGTGACATATGCCTAGTTTGATTGTTTGGTGTGCATATTAGCCACGCCGTGCCACTACGCATTGAAGTTCTTTGTCCTTTTTGGCCAATACATAGTCTTCCCAATCCATTGTTTTCCCCTCTGACCATTCGTGACTCGTGTTGTGCGTTTTCAATGTTGACCACATGAAGTAAAATTTGTTCGTCATGGTTAGTGATGTATGCATACTTTGGTTGGTCAGTGTGCATTGGAGCCACATTGTGCCACTACATATTGAAGGTATTTGTACTTGCTAGTAGATAACTAGTATTCACAAACCATTACCTTCCACCCTGACCATTCGTGACTCGTGTTGTGAGTTGTCAAAGTTTATCACACTTATTGACATTATTTGGTCATGGTCATTGACATATGCCTACTTTGGTTGGTCATCGTGCATGGTCTCCACACCATGCCACAACGTATTGAAGCCCCTTGTGCTTGCTATGTGATTCTTGGTGTTCCAAAACCATTGTTTCCCCCTCAGACCATTTGTGACTCGTCTTATGAGTTGTCAACGTGGACCACACACAGCGGATTTCTTTGGTCAAAGGCAGTACATATGCCTACTTTGGTCAGTCATTGTGCGTGGTAGCCATACCGTGCTACTACTGACTGAAGGTCGTTGTACTTGGTAGTTGAGAACCGATATTCTCATAGCATTGTTTCCTCTCCTGACCGTTTGTGACTCGTGTTATGGTTGGTCAACGTTGACCACCCATATTGAAATTCTCTGGTCATGATCACTGACATATGCCTAGTTTGATTGTTTGGTGTGCATATTAGCCACACCGTGGCTCTACGTATTGAAGTTCTTGGTCCTTTCTAGCCAATACATAGGCTTCCCAATCCATTGTTTTCCCCTCTGACCATTTGTGACTCGTGTTATGCGTTTTCAATGTTGACCACATGAAGTATAACTTGTTCGTCATGGTTAGTGACGTATGCATACTATACCCTACTTTGGTTGGTCACTGTGCATTGAAGCCACATTGTGCCACTACATATTGAAGGTATTTGTACTTGCTAGTAGATAAGTAGTATTCACAAACCATTACCTTCCACCCTGACCATTTGTGACTCGTGTTATGAGTTGTCAACGTTTACCAAACTTAGTGACATTATTTGGTCATGGTCAGTGACATATGCCTACTTTGGTTGGTCATCGTGCATGGTCTCCAGACCGTGCCACAACGTATTGAAGCCCCTTGTGCTTGCTATGTGATACTTAGTGTTCCCAACCCATTGTTTTCCCCTCTGACAATTCGTGACCCATATTATGGGTTGTCAACGTTGACCACACATATTTAAATTATTTGGTCATGGTAAGTGGCACATTCCTAATCTGGTTGGTCATTGTACATGGTAGCCACACCGTTCCACTACTTGTTGAGAGTATTTGCACTTGCTAGTCAATGTATAACAAAAGGTTTCTCCCTTTGACACCAGGTCGGTTTTTGTTTATTTGTTGCGCGTCGGTGCCTTCACTGGAATACTCCCTCCCACCCCCCTAGAGGGATGTTCTGTGGACGACCTGGAGGACAGAGTTGCGACCGCATTATGACACCCCCCCTACCCCCCCACGGCTTAGGCTCGAAGGTAGAGTTGAGGTAGCACAACACGGCCACCCCCCCCCCCTCAGGTCACGAGCCTATTTTATATTGCGCGTATGAGGATTCAAACCCAGGACCTATCGCTCCAGAATCTAACTCTGTAAGCACTAAGCCAACTCACATGGTGTTCATATGTTGTCCAAATGACATTATAAGGGTTCCTATGGGTAAAGGGCATAAAATAAGGGGGTGTAAGACTATAGGGTAGTTTTCAAAAGTATGAATGATAACAAATTCAGTTTATTAATAAACAATTGACGCAGACTAAGTTTTGAACTTTGTTACTCCGAGCTTGAATAACCTCTCAACCATTGCTGCGATTAACCAGCCGTAACATGGAATGTTGACAAAACACATTGAATCTCTTTTTATGATATTCGATGACACAATAATATTTTGGTTGGTCATTGTGCATGGTAGCCATACCGTACCACCAATTATAGAAGGTCTTTGTACTTGCTAGTAGATACCAAGTATTCCCAAACCATTGTTTCCCCCCTCTGACCATTTGTGACTCGTATTATGAGTTATCAATGTTGACCACACACAGCGGATTTCCCTGGTCAAAGAGAGTACATATGCCTACTTTGGTCGGTCACTGTGCATGGTAGGCACACCGTGCTACTACTGACTGAAGGTCATTGTACTTGGTAGTTGAGAACCGATATTCTAATAGCATTGTTTCCTCTCCTTACCGTTTGTGACTCGTGTTATGGTTGGTCAACGTTGACCACCCATACTGAAATTCTGTGGTCATGATCAGTGACATATGCCTAGTTTGATTGTTTGGTGTGCATATTAGCCACACCGTGCCACTACNGTTGGTCACTGTGCACGCTAGCCATACCGTGCCACTGCTTGTTGAAGGTCTTTGTACTTGCTAGTTGATAACTAGTGTTCCCAATCCATTGTTTTCCCCTCTGACCATTTGTGACTCGTGTTATGCGTTTTCAACATTGACCACATGAAGTGAATTTGTTTGTCATGGTTAGTGACATATGCATACGTTGGTTGGTCACTGTGCATTGAAGCCACATTGTGCCACTACATATTGAAAGTATTTGTACATGCTAGTAGATAACTAGTATTCACAAACCATTACCTTCCACCCTGACCATTTGTGACTCGTGTCGTGAGTTGTCAAAGTTTACCACACTTAGTGACATTATTTGGTCATGGTCAGTGACATATGCCTACTTTGGTTGGCCATCGTGCATGGTCTCCACACCGTGCCACGACGTATTGAAGCCCCTTGTGCTTGCTATGTGACACATGGTGTTCCCAAACCATTGTTTCCCCCTCTGACCATTTGTGACTCGTATTATGAGTTGTCAACGTGGACCACACACAGCGGAATTCTTTGGTCAAAGGCAGTACATATGCCTACTTTGGTCGGTCATTGTGCATGGTAGCCACACCGCGCTACTACTGACTGAAGGTCATTGTTCTTGGTAGTTGAGAACCGATATTCTCGTAGCATTGTTTCCTGTCCTGACCGTTTGTGACTCGTGTTATGGTTGGTTAACGTTGACCACCCATATTGAAATTCTCTGGTCATGATCAGTGACATATACCTAGTTTGATTGTTTGGTGTGCATATTAGCCACACCGCGCCACTACGTATTGAATTTCTTTGTCCTTTTTAGCCAATACATAGGCTTCCCAATCCATTGTTTTCCCCTCTGACCATTTGTGACTCGTGTTATGCATTTTCAATGTTGACCACATGAAGTAAAATTTGTTCATCATGGTTAGTGACGTATGCATACTTTGGTTGGTCATTGTGCATTGAAGCCACACTGTGCCACTACATATTGAAGGTATTTGTACTTGCTAGTAGATAACTAGTATTCACAAACCATTACCTTCCACCCTGACCATTTCTGACTCGTGTTGTGAGTTGTCAAAGTTTACCACACTTAGTGACATTATTTGGTCAGTGACATAGGCCTACTTTGGTTGGTCATCGTGCATGGTCTCCACACTGTGCCACAACGTATTCAAGCCCCTTGTGCTTGCTATGTGATACTTGGTGCTCCCAAACCATTCTTTCCCCCTCTGACCATTTGTGACTCGTATTATGAGTTGTCAACGTTGACCAAACACAGTGGATTTCTTTTGTCAAAGGCAGTACACATGCCTACTTTGGTCGGTCATTGTACATGGTAGCCACACCGTGCTACAACTGACTGAAGGTTGTTGTACTTGGTAGTTGAGAACCGATATTGCCATAGCATTGTTTCCTGTCCTGACCGTTTGTGACTCGTGTTATGGTTGGTCAACTTTGACCACCCATTTTGAAATTATGTGGTCATGATCAGTGACATATGCCTAGTTTGGTTGTTTGGTGTGCATATTAGCCACACCGTGCCACTACGTATTGAAGGTCTTTGTCCTTTCTAGTCAATAAATAGGCTTCCCTGACCATTTTCTCTCCCTCTGACCATTTTTGACTCGTGTTATGAGTTGTCAATGTTGACCACACATAGTGGACTTATTCGGTCTTAGTCACTGACGTATGCATACTTTGGTTGGTCACTGTGCATGCTAGCCATACCCTGCCACTGCTTCTTGAAGGTCTATGTACTTTCTAGTTTATAACTAGTGTTCCCAACCCATTGTTTTCCCCTCTGACCATTTGTGCCTCGTGTTATGCGTTTTCAACGTTGACCACATGAAGTGAAATTCTTTCGTCATAGTCAGTGACATATGCATACTTTGGCTGGTCACTGTGCATTGAAGCCACATTGTGCCACTACATATTGAAGGTATTTGTACTTGCTAGTAGATAACTAGTATTCACAAACCATTACCTTCCACCCTGACAATTTGTGACTCGTGTCAAAGTTTACCACAATTAGTGACATTATTTGGTCATGGTCAGTGACATATGCCTACTTTGGTTGGTCATCGTGCATGGTCTCCACACCGTGCCACAACGTATTGAAGCCCCTTGTTCTTGCTATGTGATACGTGGTGTTCCCAATTTATTGTTTCCCCCTCTGACCACTTGTGATTCGTATTATGAGTTGTCAACGTGGACCACACACAGCGGAATTCTTTGGTCGAATGCAGTACATATGCCTACTTTGGTCGGTCATTGTGCATGGTAGCCACACCGCGCAACTACTGACTGAAGGTCATTGTACTTGGTAGTTGAGAACCGATGTTCTCGTAGCATTGTTTCCTCTCCTGACCGTTTTTAACTCGTGTTATGGTTGGTCAACGTTGACCACCCATATTGAAATTCTCTGGTCAGGATCAGTGACATATACCTAGTTTGATTGTTTGGTGTGCATATTAGCCACACCGTGCCACTACGTATTGAAGTTCTTTGTCCCTTTTAGCCAATACATAGGCTTCCCAATCCATTGTTTTCCCCTCTGACCACTTGTGACTCGTGTTATGCGTTTTCAATGTTGACCACATGAAGTAAAACTTGTTCATCATGGTTAGTGACGTATGCATACTTTGGTTGGTCACTGTGCATTGAAGCCACATTGTGCCACTACACATTGAAGGTATTTGTACTTGCTAGTAGATAAGTAGTATTCACAAACCATTACCTTCCACCCTGACCATTCGTGACTCGTTTTATGAGTTGTCAACGTTTTCCACACTTAGTGACATTGTTTGGTCATGGTCAGTGACATATGCCTACTTTGGTTGGTCATCGTGCATGGTCGCCACACCGTGCGATATCGTATTGAAGCCCCTTGTGCTTGCTATTTGATACTTGGTATTCCCAACCCATTGTTTCCCCCCTGTGACAGTTCGTGACCCATATTATGGGTTGTCAACGTTGACCACACATATTTAAATGATTTGGTCATAGTAAGTGGCACATTCCTAATCTGGTTGGTCATTGTACATGGTAGCCACACCGTTCCACTACTTGTTGAAAGTATTTGCACTTGCTAGTCAATATATAGCAAAAGGTTTCTCCCTGTGACACCAGGTCGGTTTTTGTTTATTTGTTGCGCGTAGGTGCCTTCACTGAAATACTCCCTCCCACCCCCCTAGAGGGATGTACCGTGGACGACCTGGAGGACAGATTTGCGACCGCATTATGACACCCCCCTACCCCCCCACAGCTTAGGCTCGAAGGTAGAGTTGAGGTAGCACAACACGGCTGCCCCCCCCCCCCCCCAAGGTCGCGAGCCTATTCTATATTGTGCGTACGATGATTCAAACCCAGGACCTATCGCTCCAGAATCTAACTCTATAAGCACTAAGCCAGCTCACATGGTGTTCATATGTTGTCCACATGACATTATAAGGGTTCCTATGGGTAAAGGGCATAAAATAAGGGGGTGTAAGATTATAGGGTAGTTTTAAAAAGTATGAATGATAACAAATTCAGTTTATTTATAAACAATTGGTGCAGACTAAGTTTTGAATTTTGCATCTTCGAGCTTAAATAACCTCTCAACCATTGCTGCGATTGACCAGCCGTAAGATGGAAAGTTGACAAGACACATTAAGACTCTTTTTATGATATTCAATGACACAATAATATTTTGGTTGGTCATTGTGCATGGTAGCCATACCGTTCCACCACTCATATAAGGTCTTTGTACTTGCTAGTCGATACCAGGTATTCCCAGACCATTGTTTCCCCCCTCTGACCATTTGTGACTCGTATTATGAGTTGTTAATGTTGACCACACAGCGGATTTCCCTGGTCAAAGGCAGTACATATGCCTACTTTGGTTGGTCATTGTGCACGGTAGGCACACCGTGCTACTACTCACTGAAGGTCATTGTACTTGGTAGTTGAGAACCGATATTCTAATAGCATTGTTTCCTCTCCTTACCGTTTGTGACTCGTGTTATGGTTGGTCAACGTTGACCACCCATATTGAAATTATGTGGTCATGATCAGTGACATATGCCTAGTTTGATTATTTGGTGTGCATATTAGCCACACCGTGCCACTACGTATTGAAGTTCTTTGTCCTTTCTAGTCAATACATATGCTTCCCAAACCATTGTCCCTCCCTCTGACCATTTGGGACTGGCGTTATGAGTTGTCAATGTTGACCACACATAGTGGACTTATTCGGTCGTAGTCAGTGACGTATGCATCCTTTGGTTGGTCACTGTGCACGCTAGCCATACCGTGCCACTACTTGTTGAAGGTCTTTGTACTTGCTAGTTGATAACTAGTGTTCCCAATCCATTGTTTTCCCCTCTGATCATTTGTGACTCGTGTTATGCGTTTTCAACATTGACCACATGAAGTGAAATTTGTTTGTCATGGTTAGTGACATATGCATACTTTGGTTGGTCACTGTGCATTGAAGCCACGTTGTGCCACTGCATATTGAAGGTATTTGTACTTGCTAGTAGATAACTAGTATTTACAAACCATTACCTTCCACCCTGACCATTTGTGACTCGTGTTGTGAGTTGTCAAAGTTTACCACACTTAGTGACATTATTTGGTCATGGTCAGTGACATAGGCCTACTTTGGTTGGTCATCGTGCATGGTCTCCACACTGTGCCAAAACTTATTGAAGCCCCTTGTGCTTGCTATATGATACTTGGTGTTCCCAAACCATCGTTTCCCCCTCCGACCATTTGTGACTCGTATTATGAGTTGTCAACGTTGACCACACACAGCGGATTTCTTTGGTCAAAGGCAGTACACATGCCTACTTTGGTCGGTCATTGTACATGGTAGCCACACCGTGCTACTACTGACTGAAGGTCGTTGTACTTGGTAATTGAGAACCGATATTCTAATAGCATTGTTTCCTCTCCTGACCGTTTGTGACTCGTGTTATGGTTGGTCAACGTTGACTACCCATATTGAAATTCTCTGGTCATGATCAGTGACATATGCCTAGTTTGGTTGTTTGGTGTGCATATTAGCCACACCGTGCCACTTCTTATCGAAGTTCTTTGTCCTTTCTAGTGAATACATAGGCTTACCAAACCATTGTCTCTCCCTCTGACCATTTGTGACTCGTGTTATGAGTTGTCAATATTGACCACACATAGTGGACTTATTCGGTCGTAGTCAGTGACGTATGCATCCTTTGGTTGGTCACTGTGCACGCTAGCCATACCGTGCCACTGCTTGTTGAAGGTCTTTGTACTTGCTAGTTGATAACTAGTGTTCCCAACCCATTGTTTTCCCCTCTGACCATTTGTGACTCGTGTTATGCGTTTTCAACGTTGACCACATGAAGTGAAATT